>WJXA01000069.1:0-218318 GCA_014282245.1 Rhododendron simsii | reverse complement strand
GGAGCCAGTCTTGGTTTGATAATCCATATTTCTTACAGACACTTTAGCCCACAAAGAGTCCTTTTCTCTACTAAATCGCCACCACCACTTTGCTAACAAAGCATGATTTGTTCGATCAATCTTTTCACCCCCAGCCCTCCATACTCTTTGCTCTTTGTTATTGCTTCCCATTTCACCAAGTGAAGTTTTTTCTTATCTATAGAATCCCCCCAAAAAAACTGCCTTTGTACCCTTTCAATTTTTCTTGCAGCAGAAATTGGCATTTTAAAGATAGACATGTAGTAGATAGGAAGATTGTTAGTATTGGAATTGATAAGAGTCAATTTACCGCCAGAGGAGATGAATCTTCTTTTCCAAACTGCCAATCTTTTCTCCACTCTTTCTATCATAGGTTGCCAAGTTTGAATTTTCCTAGGATTCGCACCTAGTGGGAGACCAAGGTAATTCAAAGGAAGAGACCCCACACGACACCCCATCACTTGAGCTAATATTTCCACCTCTTGAACTTGACATTTAACCCCACACAACACACTCTTTGAGAAATTAATTTTCAGACCAGACATGAGTTGAAAAATTCTGAAAATCCTTTTCAAAGCTACCATTTCCTCCAGCTTATTTTGGCAAAAAATAAGTGTGTCATCCGCAAATTGGAGATTGAGAAATAATCTCCCCATTTGCTCCCACCTTGACTCCATTAATTAACCCAACTGATCGAGCTCTTTCCAGCAAAATGTTTAAGGCTTCCACAACCAAATTGAATAGGAAGGGGGATAATGGGTCACCTTGTCTGAGACCTTTATAAGTTTTAAACTCTTTTGTAGGAGATCCATTGATCAAAATTGCCATCGACACAGTTGAAATACATTCCTTTACCCATTGACACCACTTATTCCCGCATCCCACCTTTGTGAGCATATCAATCAAAAATCCCCAATTCACACAGTCGTAGGCCCTTCAAAATCAAGTTTTAGTAGAAGACCACCATGAGACTTATTCTTCCAATAATCAATGACTTCATTAGCTATTAAAACCCCATCAAGAATATGTTTTCCCCAATGAACGTAACCTGAGTTTCCCCAATTACCTTATGAAGAATTTTTCTTAATCTATTAATTAGCTAAGACTTTAGACAAGAGCTTATACACCCAACCAACCATACTGATTGGTCTAAATTCTTTAAAAGCAATTGGTCCATCAATCTTTGGAATTAATGCTACAAAAGTTGAGTTAATACCTGAGACGAGCTTGGCATTCACATGGAATTCTGCAAAAAACTTCAAGATGAGATCTTTCATAAAGTTCCACCCCTTCTTGACAAAAGAGAAATTAAATCCATCCGGGCCAGGAGCTTTGAAGTTATTACAATCCTTGACTGCATTCATAATTTCTTCAGCTTCAAAAGGAAGTTCCAATTCTTGAACTTCTCCACCGGAAAGAACTCTAGGGAAGATTCCCCCTAAAGTACCTCTGCCAACTCTCTCTTCGTGAAAATTATTGCTAAAGAATTCCAAAGCTGCGCCTTTGATTTCAATCGAATCCTCCAATAATCTACCATTGAGCCTTATAGATCCCACCAAATTTCTCTTGTATCTACTATTAGCCACAATCTGAAAAATTTAGTGTTTTTGTCACCAAGCTTCAACCAGTTCACTCTTGACTTCTGTCTCCAAATCGATTCCACCATTCTGTCTAGTTTCCAAAATTCAGATTTGGACTTACTCCTGAGATCTTTTTCCTCATTGTTTAGCTGTCTATCTTCTGCCAAAAGATCCAGCTTATGTATCTTCTCTTCACAAGATTCAAGTGCTTTGAATACATTCCCAAACTCCTCCTTATTCCATTGTTTCAATCTATCTTTAACCGCCCTTAGCTTTTGAACAATAACGAAGCCTGCCCAACCTGTCACTTTACAATTCTCCCAAGCTTCATCAGCAACTTTCAAACAGTTTGGGTTGGTTAGCCAAACATCCATAAATCAAAAAGGTCTTGGTCCCCAATCTCTACAATCATCTACAAGCATGATGGGATTATGGTCAGAGATTGGTCTAGGTAGAACCCATTGCACCAATTTGAATCTGTCAAGGCAAGGTTGAGATAGGAGAAATCTATCCAGTCGACTATGTATTGCATGATCTTGGAAGTTAGTCCACGTGAATCTCCTTCCGTGCATTGGAATATTTATCAGCTCCATTTGATTGATAAATTCTCTGAACTCCCTCATACCCCGATTTGTAGTAGTACAACCAACCCTTTCACCAACTTCAATGATTTCATTAAAATCTCCCCCTATACACCACGGCAACTGGGACCCTGCTTTAAGCTGAATCAACTCATCCCATAATTCTTTCCTCTGAGATTTCACATTAGGAGCATAAATGTTGACAAAGACGCACTGAAAATCTCCATACATAATTCCTTCCACGGTAATGAAAGATCTATGTACAGTAATACTAGTTGCCTTAAATACCTCAAAATCCCAAAGGATCAGAACTCCACCCGAGGATCCAATAGAGTTAGAGACTGCAAGTTCCACCTTTGTATTACCCCAAATCTTTTGAACCATTCTTAATTCTACATTCTCCATTTTGGTTTTTGTATAAACAGCATATCAGGCCTCCTCTTTTTTATAATTTTTGAAATAAATCTTTTCTTTAGTACACTCCCCATTCCACGAATATTCCAAGATATGATCTTCATTGAGAATTATAATCACCTTTTAATCACCCAAAAAAGAGATTAGTTATCTCTTCCTCTCTCTCTCTCAGTCATGAGAGAGTACTCCTTTACCTCCAATTCAATCATTCTCTTAGGCACAAATTCATCATTGTTTTTTAAATTAAAACCCAATATTTCACATGTTGCTATCGTACCTCTGATCTCCTCGCCCAGGGCCGAATTGCTAATTAGAGTTTCATCCGATGAAAGTGATGCAGAAGCCGCTGATCTTTGATCATTATCTTCTGAGACTTGATCCATCTCCTCTTGAACTTTGAGTAGATTACTGATAAATCTTCTCCTCCTTTTCCTGCATGCACCCGGAGTTAAGTCCACCGTAAAATTAATCCCCTGAATTTGAGACTCCCTCTGTATATCATGCGTATTGCACTTGCTTGATTCTATAGGGTTTTCGGATTGTAAGGATGACCTCTGTACTTCACCACCATTCATAGACGGGCCCATAGTGTTTGATTCCTGAACCTCTTTTTGGGCCATATTTGGGGCCAAAAAATTTTGAACCAGGTCCATTTCCTCAGAATTTAGAATTGGCCCATTATCTTTTACACTCCGAAGGGCTAGATTACTATTTAATTCATTAATATCCAACTCTTCAGTTTGCCCTTCATTCAAATCCACAGAGTCCTCTACCCTAGACACACCATTGTCTAACGGTACAAGACTCTTAGAATTCTCCTCTCTTGACCTTCCATCCTCTTGTGTCAGAGACTTAACATTTTGCTTTGTTTTGTCCCCATATTGATTGGATTGTTGGTCCCAAAAACCACAGATGTTGCATCTCCTTCCAATTCAGAATATTGGTTCGACCCCATTATTATCCCCATCAGCATCGTCGTCCTCCCCATCCGAGCTTGATTCTGAGATTGGAACATGTTTTGTAGTAAGCAAATTAAAACCCCATTCTTTTGGACTAATGAACTGAGATTCCTCCTCAACATGCACCTTGTAAATCACATTATTAACATCAAGATTAATCCACCCATCAATCTTTGATAGTTCGAACGTAGCAACAAGAATTCTTCCTTTGGCAAAGTTTTCATCCCTCAACGTTTTGTCATCCGCCTGAATGTACTTGCCGTAAACTTCCCCGATAAGCTTGAAATTCTTGGTGTTCCAAGCATTAAGTGGAATACCAGAACAAGAGAGCCAGACAAAACGTTTAAAACTTGCTGCCTCATTCTTCCATGGATTCACAGATACAAACCACCTTTGCGTAACCTGCAATTTGATAATGTCATCTCTTATTTCTGGACTTGCAAACGTGATAATAATTGATCTCCCACCCATTGCTCTTATTACAACATTTTGTCGGATTTCATTCACGAAACTAATCCGTAAGTCCTCCATGGACACCAATCTGTCCAAGATTGCCACGGCACTTCTGAGCTGCCAACCGCTGCATGCGGTATCAACTTTGAGACAAACATCCACCTCTCCCTTCTGTTTCGACATGGAATTATCTCCTGTCACAATCTGTACAAAAGATTTTCCAGCCCAAGTAGATTTCACATTCTTCACCATATCATCTCCTTCCTGAGTTTCTTTCTTCTTTGCCCCCTCCTTGTGCGTCTTCGTCTGTTTCGGCCAGTTCTTTTCTGTACCAACATCTTGAAACTTTGGGATACTAATCCTGTTTTTGACATCTTTTTGGCCAAATACAGCTTCCTTAACAAACAGCTTTTTATCATCCACCCAAACACCATTTGTCTTTGCTATTGCCATACCAGCAGATATGTGACAATCATATCTTACAAATCCAAATCGATTCCCAGTTTTAATACTTCTCTTATTTGGAACAAAAGCATCCTTCACCAGTCCATAATGAGAAAATGTTTTCCACAACCAACTTTGATCAAGGCCCTCTGGAATGTTATCCACAAAGAGAGTGAAGAGATTTGTGGACTTCTTGCTTCTGTCACCCGAAGGACTTCTCTGATAGTTGTGTCTTCCCATCACTGGTATCCAACCGTCACCATTCCTTCTTCCACTACGATCATTTCTCTCCCTAGTTTTCCCCATCTCTCTATGGTAAGGCGCCATTTGATTAGAGTGTCTCAGAAGAGATAAGAAGACAATGCGAAAAAGAGAACAGCTAATGGCAAGAAAACCCAAGAAAGTGACCACTAGTACTCCCCTTACACCTCACCGGAGGTTAGTCCGGAGAGGTAGGACGCGAAGTACCCCCCTTACACCCTGCCGGAGGTTAGTCCGGTAAGGTAGGACGCGGTGGGTCACACACACCCAATAGCCAAGCCGTTCCCTTCTCTCTGTCTGCACCGGAAGGACCTCGAGCGGAACCAAAGCACAAAGCACCAAAGCACCATTTTTGCCTTATTATTGTCTTCGTTTATACCAACAAGAGTAAAATTATTGATCTGTTCTTTAAATTGATATAAACCGAAAATGTAAAATTTGATGCAAAATTAATAAAATGTACAATTTTTATTGTCTTTCATCAGGGAATGCGAAGAGAATAATTGAATCGCTTGTTCTTTTAAATAAGCCAAAGTGGTTTATTTTTTGTCCTTATTTAAATTTTTTTGCATTTGTTAGTTTTTCGTCAATTTTTTAGGGATTATTGCTTCGTCATGACAAGAGGAATCTAAAAAGTAAAAAATTTTGATCAAAACCTAATTTTTTTTGAATAAAGACAAAAAATAAGTCAATAAGCCAATTTTTTCGTCTTTATTCAAAAAAAATTGGATTTCGATCGTAGTTTTTTATTTTTTAGATTCATCTCGTCATGACGAAGAGATAATTCCCAAAAAATTGACGAGAAACTAACAAATACGAAAAAAATTTGAATAAAGATAAAATATAAGCCAAAATGGCTTATTTAGCCGAACACCTCAACGTGTGTCTGTATGGTTTGTAAAGGTTTGGTTGGTTCTATTCTGCATTTGGAAAAAAAAAGGTTCGGTTGGTAAATGGGATCCATGTGGACCCCATTTTCTACTTTGTTTTTGAAAATTGCTTTCCTGGGAGTAAAAGAACGAGAGCCGAGAGGAATAGAAAAGCCAACACACGGGAATTAACCAGCACGTGAAATGCAGATATTCAAAAAATTTAGATTTTATTTGGGTGTTTTAATATCAACCCATATTGAACCCATTTTTAACCCATCTAAACCCATTGAAATGTGGGTTTATATGGGTTCAACCCATATCAACCCATTATATAATATGGGCGGATTGGGTTGGGTTATAAGTGGATGGATTGGACGGATTAAAAAAATATGGGTTGAAAATGCCACCTCTAATCCCCACCGTTGATAGCTGTCTCTTTTCACCATTAGTACTAGAGGTGGCAAACGGGTAGGTCTGGTCGAGTTTGGGCGGGTTGAAACGGGTTGTGGGTCAAATATGGGCGGGTCAAATATGTGTCAAAAAGTAAACGGGTTGAAACGGGTCGGTCGAATGTGGGTCAAGCCAAATCCAAACCCGCCCGTCCTGACCCGTTTTCCTTCTTTTTTTTTTTTTCCTCCCTTCACCTCTCTTCTTCCCCCTCCCCCGGTTTGTCTCAGTAAGGGGATTCAAAAAAGTAAAATTTTATTATTAAAACTTATTTTTTTAAATAAAAATGAAGCAATTAGAGGCTAAAAAAATGTTTGAAAAATCAGGTTTTAACTTTTGTTTTTTCCATTTTCAAACAGTAATATAACTTCGACAATGAGTCAGAGACCGCATCAGAGAATTGTCTGGAAGGCAATGATTGTACCGATTGTACATTTTTGATTTTCGTTGCGTTCGCCGAAACCACCGCTTAGGTTTTGATTAAAAAGTCAAGTGACTTTTCTTTTGGTCTCTATTCAAATTTTTTTGTATTTGTTTGTTTTGTGACAAACTTTTGATCCCTGTTAACTCAACTCGATGAGAGAATCGAAAAAATAATTTTTTTTTTTACTTTTACCCGAATATTTTTTGTAATATTCAAGATAAATCACAATAACTGGCTTTTTGGCTTTATCTTAGATGTTTTCAAAAATATTTGGGTAAAAGTCATAATTTTTTGCTTTTCTGATAGGAGCGAATCAAAAATCGTAAGATACTTGTTGCAAATCGACAAACACGAAAAGAATATTTTTCATCCGATGAACTTGCAAGGGCCAATCGATCTTAAAGAACTATTTTGAATTAACAACTATTCTAAATAAATTAACTTCAAAACTAATACAATTAGGGAGAATTATTTGAGTTGTGCAGGGTTCCGGACATGCCGGCACCACCTCTTGTGACCTCGTCCGTCCCTGGAGCTATTACTATTACTGCGGACGGGGCCCGAAACTAACCGAAAAAAAAACAAAAGAGAGAGAGAGAGAGAGAGAGAGAGAGAGAGAGAGAGAGAGCAGGGGGTGACGGAGATAGTAAAGAGAGAGAGAGAGAGAGAGAGAGCAGGGGGTACGGTGACGAAGACAGTATTGTTCAGTAAGTTGTTCCGATTCGTTTTATTAAAGGGTGAGACGGCAAAAAGTCCAGGGGAAATGGTCACGTCAAGTGTATTAAGTAGGAGGCTTTGTTGTCGGGGTCTTTTGCATTTCAACCCATATTGAACCTATTTTTAATCCATCCAAATCCATATAAATATGGGTTGATAAGGGTTCAATCCATATTAACTCATTAGACAATATGGACGGATTGGATTGAGTTAAAAATGGGCAGATATTGGTGGGTTGAAAAATATGAATTGAGATTGCCAACTCTAATAAAAAGTAAAAGGTTTTTAAAGTTAACAATATTGGTGCAAAATGAGGCTAACAATGTTATAATCAAACTTAACAACCTTCTTAAAAATAATCAAATTTTAGATTTTTGAAAAAACCAAAACTAACAATCTTTTCACAATAACCAAATTTAATAGATCCTATATATATTCTCAATCAAATACATCAATCATCGTACAAAAATATTCTATCTATCTTCCCTTTTCCTCTCTCATTCTTTTCGAACAATATTTTTGAAAAAACAAATATTTACTAAAATTGTTTTTTTTAGAAAACAGTTTTTTTCCCAAAAAAAAGATTTAAAAACTATTTTCAACCTTCTGTTGAGTTGTTCTCTATTTTCAACCGTTTTTTACACCGCAAAGAAAGAGTTTAAAGTAAACTTGCTTCCTGTTTAATTGTCCTCTCTTGCGCTATTAATTTAGGTTCTGTTTGTTTGGGTGTAAAATATTTTTCGATAAAATATTTTACCTATTTTTCGGTGTTTGATTGTGTAAAAAATGAGGAAAATATTTACATGTAACATATTTTTTATTAACTGGATGAAAATAACTTACCCTTAAATCTTCTGTAAGTTATTTTCCGAAATGAACCTGTTGCCTTCTACTGCAATTCTCACTCCTCAATTTCCTTGATAGTCAGTTTTAACCCACGTTCAATTCCAATATTCTTATTTCTCTCCACCGTTTAAGCCCCCCCTCTCTCTGCACTATTTTGTCGATTTCTGAAAATATTTTTCAAATGTCAACCAAAAACAAGAAAATAAAGTTTGAAATTTGTTTTTTAAAAAAATATTTTACATTGAAACAAACGGAGCCTTAGTTATTTGGTCTACTTCTCTCTTTTTTTCTGGGTGTGTTTGCTTCTCCTTTGTATTTCCTTTTGATTTTAAAGTTTTGTTTGTCTTCTTGTCCCGTGCTACTTCTTCATTCCTAAGTGTCTTGTGTAAGCTAAATAATACCATACCGGTATACGCAGCGGAATAGGATCGAACTAACCTCTATCCATTGTTGTTCAAGCTGAACACCGAACACGCACGTATTAGATCTAGGTGTCTTCTAACCTATGCATGACTTGAGTGCCTTGAGTGATGGATATCATAGGCTACATATCCATGCTAGGTTAGGGACCCTATATCTCTTTATAAAGACCTTCTAGTTTCCTTCCATCAAAGAAACCAATTAAACTAGTATAATGATGAGGTGGGAAAACCAAAAGCTTCTTAAAACCACCACTTCATCATCAATGGAAGTGGACACTTCCATTAATCACAATTTGACTAAGTGGGCCCTTAAATATTTCTTACATTCTCCCACTGGCCCCACGAGACACTTGTACACGGCATTGGACGATAAATACTTTATATGGCCATACAACTAAAATTGCCCATAACTTAAAGTTTTAAAAACCTTTTACTCCATTAGAAAATATCAATCATGAATCATAGCGGTAGTGCCGTAACTAATTGGCATTCCCTTCCATGTATTACAATGTGTGACACTTTCCAACGAGTACCGGATAAGACCAAATAAGATATACTTTATAAATGACTAACTAGTAGTCATTTAGGGTCCACTTTATTTATCCCAACGGATAACGTACCTTTATACGTACTTCAAACCTTATGTGCACATGTACGTTTTTAATTCTCTAAGAACACTTATAATGTGACAAAACCTGAATTGAGCAAGAAATGAGAGAAAACACTATAAAATGAGCTAACATGTCATATCATGACATACACTATTTTGCCGGCAAGAATTAGCTCAATACTTTATGCTCAATGGTCACAAAAAGTGTTTTTTTGAACTCTAATCTCTCTCTCCCCCTAATGAGCTACTTTATGTCGATAAACTCTATTCGGCTTTTTACTTTATCTTAGAGTAGGAAATTGTAGCCGTAGTAAACTTAGTAATGATCTCACCATAACATCGACAACTTGAGACCCTTAGTACATGCTATCTAGTTTCATGCATAGCTCCCACTAATTTCTACATTCGTAGAAAATAGTAACTTAAGGCATGATCAGGATGCATGTAAATCAACTTAAAAATTCTCGGTTCTTTATAAGTACCTTTATTTGTAGCCTTTTGTACTTCATATCAGGCTCACTTGGATATCGATCTAGTAAATCCTTGACCAATATCCATATAGCCCAGAAAAAGTATATGCTCCCACTAACCTTACGGATTATACTTTTCCTCTATTTATAAGCAAAATGACCTTTTTTTTTCTCTTGGGAAAAACTTTTTTTCTTGACGCTATCCAAGCCAAAACTATCTTGGATCTTCCAATGGTCCTTAAACCAATTGTATAGAGAAAGAACTCCAAACAAATATTACTTAACTTTTATTTTGCACACTTGATTATGTGACTATAGACGCTTCAATCACATAGTGCAAAATCATGACTCCTGCATCGCAGAAAAGTGAATTTTTGGATAGTCAATATAATTTCTGCAACTTTATAGCGGAATGCGAGAAGCAACTTTATAAGCAGTATGAATGGCTACAACAAGCAAGAAATAATGACTCTCAATTTGCTTGTAAATTCTAACCTTCCTATGGGTAGAGGTGCATCACGCATGAATTTACGTAACACTATATAAACAAGATAAATGATCAAAATAATGAGAACAAATTCTCCGTACCTGTGGGCATAGGAAAAGTTTATTCTCGACTTTCAAATGATCATCTTACTCAACTTAAATCACAAAAATAACAGCCTCCTCGCAGGACTGAGATTTATTTCCATGATTTAACTTCAACTTTTATGCTAATCTTTAACTTAAACAAGGTAAATTCAAACCTCCCTGTGGGCAAAGGCTGCAACATGCACTGAATCTACTTCACTGCAATAAGAAGACTAGCAAATTCGAACATCAACATAAAATGCATAATAGTGGGAGAAAACTTCTGTGTTGATGTGGAATTTTCAATTTTGTCCCAAACAAACTAATAAAATTAATTATTCTCCCGTGGGTAAAAATAATTAACCTTATTACTTCAAACTTAATGGTAGATGCCATATAACACCAACATATATAGCCCAATGGCTATCCATGTGACAATTCTTAATATGAACATCATAATATTTCAAGATGTTGTGGCTAATCTCGAAATATTACGACGTCCAATTCATCCCAAAAGGCATAAACCAAACTTTAATGGGACAAACCCCAATAACGTTCACTCTTGAGTCCCGATACCACGAGTTGATCTCAAGATCAAAGTTTGAACATAGATCACAATCATGCATAGTAAGCAATATGGGCTTAAATGAAATCAAACTTTACTGTGCATAATCCAAATATGCAGAAAACATCAAGGCATATCGGTAGAACAAGTGCCCAAATAATTCTTACCATAAGCAGAATCAACCTAGCTATATGTCCACATAGAACCAAATACGTTTGCACATGCTAAACTTGGATTTATCTTGATGCCTAGATCCCATTGTTGCGGTATCTCATTAAATACAAGTTGTGTGAGATCAAATTCGATCTATCACCAAGCAATATTAAAGATCTTGAATCTGATCCACCGAGATCATGAAATATACACAAAAACATCACAATCTCTGGACTAGAAAGATATCTAAGCAACTGATCAGATTGGTGCATGGGTGATCATAACGATCGACACCAAACTTGCGTAGGATCCATTATGATCAGAACCAAATGCGATCATATACATGCTCTGAAATTCCTTTCACTGTATTGGATCAAAGAGTTTATAGCAAAACTAAAATCGTGATTGATAACTTGATAATTAACATTGAACGTGTTCATATGCCCAAATCATATATGCCTAAATCATACATGCAGTCCGAGATATATGTATGAATTCAACTTCAAGATCTGTATACTAAACAACATCAACTAGAGGGTTGCTCTGATACCACATGTAAGCTAAATAATACCATACCGGTATACGCAGCGGAATAGGATCGAACTAACCTCTATCCATTGTTGTTCAAGCTGAACACCGAACACGCACGTATTAGATCTAGGTGTTTTCTAACCTATGCATGACTTGAGTGCCTTGAGTGATGGATATCATAGGCTACATATCCATGCTAGGTTAGGGACCCTATATCTCTTTATAAAGACCTTCTAGTTTCCTTCCATCAAAGGAACCAATTAAACTAGTATAATGATGAGGTGGGAAAACCAAAAGCTTCTTAAAACCACCACTTCATCATCAATGGAAGTGGACACTTCCATTAATCACAATTTGACTAAGTGGGCCCTTAAATATTTCTTACATCTTGTACAATTACCAAAACAGTAGCATTCTCTGCACTTTGTTCTCATTTCCAAAGCTCACTAATTTCTTCGTTTCCGTTTTGTAGAAAAGTCTTGTGCTGTCTTCTTCAGGTATTACACTGACACAAAGAGAAATGGCTCTCGATTGTGTTCTTTCCATTGGAGGGAAGATAGCGGAATATCTGATTGACCCAATTGGTCGTCAGTTTGGTTATCTGATTTACTACAACACCAACCTTCAAAGGCTGAGAGATAAAGTCAAAATGTTAGAAGAGAGAAGGGGCGATGTGCAACTAATGGTTAACCAGGCAAACCGAAAGGGAGAACTTATTAGACATAAAGTTGAGGGATGGATGGCAAGAGTAGATGTAGCCAACAGAGAGGCCAACAATATTCTCATACAAGGTCAAGCAAATGAAGGGTGTTTGAATGGGAGGTGTCAAAACCCGAAATCACGCCACTCAATTAGTAGGAAAGCAAAAAAGATGGTCGAAAAGGTGGCTGAGCTACACGAAGGTGGTGACTTTACCCGAGTGTCACACCCCGCGCCTCCACTCGGGATAGAATCTAGACCCATTGACGGTATTAAATGTTTCGAATCAAGGAGTTCGATCCTGAAGGAAGTCATGGAAGCGCTCAAGGAAGATGGCGCCAATAGTATGATCGGGATATGTGGGATGGGAGGTGTTGGTAAGACGACACTGGTGAAACAAGTCGCCAAGAAAGCAAAGGCAGAGAAATTGTTTGATGAAGTTGTGATGGCGACAGTTTCGCAAAATCTTGAGGCGAAGAAGATTCAAGGTGAAATCGCAGATTTGTTGCGTTTCAAATTTGAGCAAGAGAGTGACTCTGGAAGGGCGGATGTGTTGCGTGGCCAACTCAAACAAAAAGAGAGAATTCTCGTCATATTGGATGATGTTTGGAAGAGATTTGAACTGAATAATATTGGAATTCCATTCGGAGATGACCATAGAGGTTGCAAAATTTTGGTGACTTCTCGAAGTGAAGAGGTTTGCAACGATATGGGAGCTCAAAAAAATTTCCCAGTTCAGATCTTGCATAAAGAGGAAGCATGGAATCTTTTCAAAGAGATGGCCGGAATTCCAGATGACGACACTAACTTCCGGTCCACGAAGACGGCAGTTGCAAATGAATGTGGAGGCTTACCGATCGCTATTGTTACAGTTGCAAGGGCACTCAAAGGCAAGGGCAAGTCATCATGGGATTCTGCTCTTGAAGCATTACGCAAGTCAATCGGAAAAAATGTTAGAGAGGTAGAGGATAAGGTGTTTAAATCTCTTGAGTTGAGTTTCAATTTCTTGAAAAGTATAGAAGCCCAGAGATGTTTTTTGCTTTGTTCATTGTATTCGGAAGATTATGATATTCCAATCGAAGACCTTGTGAGAAATGGGTATGGACAGAAGTTGTTTGAGGGCATTAAAAGCGTGGGTGAAGCAAGAGCTAGAGTACATGACAATGTTGATCACTTGAAAAAATGCTTTTTATTGATGGATGGCAAAAGTGAAGTACATGTTAAAATGCATGACGTGGTACGTGATGTAGCTATATCGATCGCATCTAGAGAGGAACATTCGTTTATGATTAGGTGTGTTGAAGCACTGAAAGAATGGCCAGAGGAAGAACGACGCGGGAACTATGGTGTAATTTCAATGAGATGCACTGGTATGGGGTGGGGGCTACCCGATAATTTAGAGTTTTTGAGGCTCCAACTTTTGCGGCTGGAGTCCGACAATAGTAAATTTCATATAGTATCCCTTAAGAGCTTCTACCAAGGGATGAAGGAACTCAAAGTGGTAGCTCTTTCAAGGATGGTGATCCCATCACTTGCGCCATCACTCCGATGCTTAGCCAACCTTCAAACCCTGACACTGTCTGATTGCAATTTGTCGCGTACAGATTTGTCAGTAATCGGAGGGCTTATGAATCTGGAAATTTTGAGCTTTACTGGATCTAATATCAAAGAGTTGCCGAGAGAAATAGGTAATCTTACTCGCTTGAAGCTACTAGATTTATTGCGTTGCAGAGAGACAAGGATTCCTCATGGTGTTTTGACAAGTTTATCGAAGCTGGAAGAGTTGTATATTGGGAAGAGCTTTACGGGGTGGGATGTTGTCGAAGATGGAAAAGATATAATGTTAACTAATGCATCCATAGCCGAATTAGCATGGTTGCCTAATTTGGTGGCTTTGGATATTAATGTACCAAAAATTGAGTGTTGGGTCTGGCCCAGAGATGTGGACATCCTTGGGAAGATAAGGGCATTCGGTATTTCTTTGGGGCAATCAAATATAGCTAGTATGCCCATTGATGGTCAATGTTTGCTTCCATCAACTAATGAATTGGTACTCAAAGCTCTTGACGTCAGTCGTGGTGTTATGGAGATACGTGGGCTTAAGATGCTTTTGAAGATCACTACAAATCTACAGTTAGATTCAATTATTGGGGTCGGACACGGTATCTGTGATTTGAACGAACATGGTTTTAAACACTTGTCAGAGCTGACAGTGGAAAATTGTTTAGATTTGGAGTGCCTCATCAACACCAGTGATGACCAGCTGGAAAAAGAGTCCTTCTGTGCGCTGGAAACTCTGCGCCTATTCGACTTGCCTCAACTGAAACATTTGTGGAAGGATCCCACTCAACTTGCATGCGTCCGCAATCTTACGTATGTAATTGTGCATGGATGTCCAAAATTGAATTATGTGTTCTCACTTGCCACAGCCAGAAATCTCGTGCAACTGCATGAGCTTTGCGTGTACAGGTGCAGTGAATTGGAAGTGATTGTTTCTAATGCTAATGGAGGAGAAGAGCATGAGATAGAAGCAGCAGGAGAAGATGATGATGATGATATTGTGTTTCCGAAACTGGAGTCATTGGATCTTGGTGTTCTGCCAAATTTTACTGGTTTTTGCAAAGGCATGAATGCAGTTAGGATGCCACAATTGAAACGGTTGGAACTCGAAGGCATTTCAAAGCTCAATTGTCTATGCCCAGCTTCAAGGAGTAATAATGATACCACCATTCAACCACTATTCAACAACAAGGTATGCTTCCGATCCAAGAGTTCAATTTATGCTCAATAATTTTGTGGAAGGCTTTTAATTTAGTTTATTAGTTCTATATTTTCCATGGAGATCAATTTCGGGTTATATCGTGCTTCCTTCATTTTGCTGTGTTTCGATGAATGTGTAAAGGTGAATTATGAATGTGTAAATGTGAATTAAAAACTTAATTTTTAGTAATGTTACTAAATTTTAATGTTTTTTTTTTTTTTTTTGTACTTTTTTGAGGCCAATAAAAGCTATAGTTTTCTTATACCTTCTTATTCTCTCCGTCCTTTTTGAGTGTCCAACTTCGTAAATTCAAATTTTCATGGCGATGTTATCGTTTACTTCAAACAACCTAGCTTTCTAAAATTACCCTTTTATGGGAATATTACTTTTTCCACTAATTTTTTATAGAGGAATCTAATCAAAAGGGCCAAATGAAAATTTTACCAATTTTTATCTACTAACTTTGTAACATAAACATTTATTAAGGGACAACCTTAAATAAAATACTAGACTAAAAAAGGAACGAAGAGAGTATATGCATGTTATGCCTCCTATATAATTTGATCATTCTTTTGTTTATTTTTGAAGTCAAGAAATCTATGTTCCTTGCACTACTAGGATAGGTAGTCATAATCTCAAAGATTCTAAATTGCTATCAATTTCGTCCAAATCAAACTTATCCTTAAGTCCCAAACAATTGGCATCGACTACATGAATGCTTTTCTCCACTCTGCTCTGCTAATGGCATTATATTCCATGATATTCAACAAATTAACCCTTATACTTCCATGCACATGGGCAAGGTTCGACTCCCGTAAGCACCCATCTCTCTCTCCAAGTCCCCTAGGATAGAGTAGATTAGGTTTTAACAAATGGCAAAAAAAACTTAAGATTATGCTTGCAGTTTGAGATTACTTTTGCATAGTTCGAACAATCGTTTATTTAGGGAAATAATTTTTCTTAGTACATTGACCCTTTTATTCAAAAATAATTTAACCCTTTTATTTTAATATGCATGAACTACTTTCAACCCTTTTATTCTAATATGCACGAACTTTTCATTCAGAACTTTTTGAATGAATAATATGGAAATAACGTATTATTTCATTAGAATTTCTTTTGAACGAGGAAAATGGGGAAATGATAGTTAAAAATTAACGTTCTAGGCTAGAATACATACACGGCGGCATTCACAAGTGCAGTGTTGGACACATGAAGCGGGACAAAGAGTGTATTAAAGTATAAGTCAGACTAGGGAGGCTTATATTAAGTAAAAGAGAAGTTTGATGAAACTAGAGTGTATTAAAGTATAAGTCGGACTAGGGAGGCTTATATTAAGTAAAAGAGAAGTTTGATGAAACTACACCCCTATTTCATTCAAAAACTAAAGCCTATTTTGGCCAAATAAGCAAAATGATTTATTTTTTTTGTCCTTACTCAAAATTTTTTTAACATTTGCTAGTTTTTTGACAATTTTTTTGTGGATTGTTGCTCCATCAAGACGAGAAGAATCTAAAAATAATAATTTTGAACAAAATTCAAGTTTTTCTGAATGCAGACAAAAATAAGCCAATTTTTTTCGTCTTTATTAAAAAAATTTGCGCTTCAATTATAATTTTTACATTTTAGATTCCTCTTGTCATGACGAAGCATTAATCTATAAAAAAAATAGACACAAAACTAACAAAAACAAAAAAAAAATTAAGTGAAGACAAAATAAGCCCGGCTTATTTATTTGGCCAAACATTTCCTAAATCTTTTCACAAGAGGTTAATTCTATGATATATGAAATTTATCATATAGAAGAATTCTAATTCTTTCAGCTATGAAATTTATCATATTCAAATGAGATCTTGATCATTTTCATCATAAACCCACTTGTTATGTTTAATCAATGAACATTAGAAATTTTGATGATGGACATATTGAGTCTATTATGTTACACCTAGTAGTAAAATATTATGCATCTTTTTTCTCCCAAATGTTAACAAATTCATTGATAGCAAAATGACTCTCTAACAACTTTTAGAGAGAGAAATAAAACTGCATTTCATTTAGTTGTGAAAAATATAAATCTTTATTACAACAGAAATGAGCCTGAGCTCTACATATATACACTAGCTAACCGATGTGGCTCACCCAATCACAGAATTACACGTGGAATGAGCCTAACAAACCCAAATTCTAACTGTCTGACTAACTCTTAGTTGCTTGACTGCCTCACTAAGTTTTCAGTTTGCCCAATCATTGAGTACTCCAGTACAAAGCTTCCTTCCTCATCAACTGATATGCTGCTCGAGCTTCATTGACACTCTCTCATCACAACAATTGGGGAAGAGTAATTATTTGGTACTCCCGGTGTATACTCCCTCTCCTCACATAACATTTGGGGGCCTACATGTGGATCCTGCATAAGCCCCACATGTTATGTGAGGGGAGGGAGTATACACCGGGAGTATTGAATAATTTTCCTTGCTAGCTCATGAGTGCGCCACTATGTTACCCATACTGCAAACAAATTGGAAACAGCTCGACCTTAAAGCCCTGCACTGTACTTGATCGATCGAAAATCATAGATTAATAATACTGTGCTTTATGCCCATTGAGCATGTCAATCAAAGCCTTCGCATCCTCCTCAATGAGGACATTCCTGTATGTAACGAGCATCAGAGCAACCATCACGGACTCTCTTAGCGCCAAGGCTTCCACAACTTTTGCATTTCCAGCGGCCGGCCTCCACCTCGCAAGAACGGGCCACTAAAAAATTCCCTTGACCATCTCTTGCAACAACTCCAATTCCACCGCATTTTCAATGTTGGTCGAAAGCCCCATCGAAATTCATCTTCACAACATGCTCAATGGGATTACAGAAAAGATCGATTTAAACTGCCTTTTATAGAAAAATAAGCTGGAGATCGTAGGAAATATTGGACTTGTTCAAATCTTAATTATAATTAGTATGTGTATTGTAATAAGAGATTGTAGGAAATATTTGATCATGTTCAAATCTAATAGTAATTAGAAAGTGTATTATTGGATTGAAAAAGATTAAAGAATCAAATAAAAAGTATATATCTCTATGAAATGTTGTCGTTAATGGCTGCCCTTTTGTTTAAAATTAAAACTTTTTAACTGTACTTAAACTTTTTATCTGAATTCTACATACTCCTAGTTTGTTAGGACTTAGGTGCAGTGATTTTCTTAACGTGGTGGATTTAATTAATTGCAGGATGCATTGACTAGCATAGAGGAATTGTATTTGTGGGAAGTGGAAGACCTGAGAGAAATATGGCCTGGGGATCTTCAAGCAAAACTAAGGGAGATTGGAGTTTATTATTGTCACAAGTTGTCGAATATTCTTTTTCCATCTAATTTGAGTGAATGCATGGAAAAGCTAGAACGACTTATGGTATACAGGTGCGAATCAGTGGAAGTAGCATTTGACTTGGGCGAACTAAATATTGGTGGAGAAGGCAATGGGAATATAGCCATAGCAATATTCCCTTGCTTAGCTTCTTTGACACTTGAAGAGCTACCAAGGTTGAGGCAAGTTTGGGCGAATTATCCACCAAGAATATCTCAAGGCTTTCAAAATTTGACATCCCTAAAGGTGTCTAAATGCGGCAGTTTGAGAATTCTGGTCTCACCTTTCGTGGCCAGACTTCTTGTGAACCTAAAACAACTAGATATAAAAGAATGTGAGGCGATGGAAGCAATCATTGACTGGGAGGAAGAAGAAGTAGATGATGGGATCAGAACAAATATAATCATCTTTCCTCAACTAACTTCCCTCGAGCTCAGGAAGCTGCAACTCTTGACGAGTTTATGCCCCCAGGGTTGCGCTTTCCAAGGATCGTTTTTGAAAGAAGTGCAAATCCGAGATTGTCCTGCATTGGAGTCACTCCCTTCAGCAGTCCTACGCGTAATTGACGAGCAAAGGTAAGTTTAGGAATGGTATAGTACTCCAAACATCATCATTCATACATCTAATGTATTCTATTATAATCTAATCGGCATCCATTCTATTTTTCTTCTCTTTATATATTGGTATTTGAGATATACAGAATCCACGAAAAAATATTTATATTGATTATGAACACAATAATGAAACATACAGATAACTATATACACTAACGAAACATAGAGATAATGCCAAAGATAGAGTTCTCTCCAGACTGAGATGTCCGTCAGAAAGCAAAAAGTAAAAAAGAAAACAAAAGAAAGGGGTTTGAAATTCATTTGTCCTCATTGATTCATTAATTCATCATTCACCCATTGCTAAGATAAGTCTATCTCTATCTCGCACTAAGCTTGGAAATTAACATACAATAAATCCGGCTAGAGGGATAAAGACAGTAGCGAAATTTCTCTCTCTCTTAGAATAGGAATTTAGTCAAGGGGCAAGTGCGGCATCTATGATTCTATGAAAAAATGGCTTCAATTCTGCATTGAATTGGCAGGTGCACGTGGATCAATCAAAATAACGCCTTTCCAGTGGCATTAAAATTAAAGCAAAAGAAGAATTCGATTATATATAATATTGCTAGACTTGATAGGGAAATAAATCTCTTTCTTATTAAAAAAAAATGAGCCACTAACAAGCCACTTTAGGTATAGTGCATGTATGTTTGTATATAATGGATGCTATCTGAACATTTTGCGTCTTTGGTCCTGATCACTTGAAGAAGAGGATGATGATGGTGTTGAAAGGATATAATGGATGCTATCTGAACATTTTGGAAGATGCTATCGCGCGATCAACTAGTCCAGAGCGTGAACGGTGGTCTTGATGAGGCAATTTCCGATACCTATTATCCAATGCAAGCATAAAACCATCTCTTGGATGGAAATTAAGGTAACGAAGATTTTTTACGTAAATACTAAATTTCATCCCAAATCGGATCATTATTACTTTACATTTGTCCCCGTGGCAGCTTTGAGCATTTCGTTTATCAAATAGGGGCGAATGGCGGCACTAATTAATGAACAAGGCTATACCTTTGTATGTAGAGGTCATGCAATCCGCGATGATGTTGCTCATTATTTTCCTATCTTGGGTGCTTAAATTTGGGTAGTTGTTGTTGTCTTTTCTCTTCTACCTCTCTTGTAATTGGATTCTGCAGTAACACTTTGTGGATGTTGCAGTCAACTTCTTTGAGTTTGGGATTTAAGCTATTTCATTGTTGTGGTGGTGGTGGTTGTCTAGGGACGGAGGGAGTAGTAGAGATTATAGCGATGCACTTGTTACGTGTCTAGGGTTATAATGGCCCTTCCAAAGCCTTAGCTAGTTGCTAAAATTTCATACAGTAATTTTTTTACACCTCGTTATTAGGGATTGGAGTAGATTTAGCCTCTTGTCATTTAGAAACAGCAATTTAGCGCATTCACATTGTCATAAGCAAATGACTGTGGATGAGCAAACTTAATAACAATGCTAAAAAAACACCCCACATTATAATAAGCAAAGTTGCAAGTCTTTCAGCAAATAATCAAATTTCACCCATTCCATAACCAAACTTGACAACTTCTACCAATTATTGAAATGTTGGAAGGGTTTTATATACGTATACTACTAAAGAATAAAGATGCAATTATTGAAATGTTTTTTTTGGTCTTTTTGAAAAGTCGAGGGAAAAAAAGGAAGAAATGGTAAATCCAGCAGTACAACCATTCGGGTAGAATATATCATGAGTCCGTTGACATCTCGACCAAGTGAATCTAAAGAGTGAAACCACAACCTTTATGCTTTTTGCCCATAAATTAACGTACATACGTGCACCTTATGAAACATTTCAAAAGAGAATTGAAATAACGCACCCAAATTTTTTTTTTTTTTTCCGCTACATTTGGAAAAGAAGAAACTTTAGCAATCACTCTTCCCTCACTCGTTGTGGTCTTCTTTTCGTGTGATAGATAATGGTTGAATAAATATAAACACACATACAGGATATGTTGCATTTTGGTTGTAAATTATCGTACTTTGATTGTAAGTAGGGGCTTGTCCAATTGTTCTGCAGTAAAATGATGGAGTAAATTACACATTTTTTACCAAACGTGTAGCCCAAGGTGCCGTGTCCTCCATTTTTTGGAGATTTATGTGTCGGTGTCGTATCCTTGTGTCGCGCACGCATCTCGGCGCTGAAGAGCATCCCCATATATGTCCAACTAATGGAGTAAATTAAAAACCAAACACTGTGAGTCTGTGACCACATGGTCCACATTTACCATCTAGATCAAGATATGTGCCTAGGGGTGCTTCACCACAGACAACAGGAACAATAATCCGCGAACACAAAATAAAACAGGGGATAAATTCATAACCAAGCACTGTATAATCATCACATGGTTCATATCTAGAGTCCGTATAATAGTGGCGTTGTGCCCAGGGGTGCTTTATCACAGACAATTTGAAACAATAATCCCTACTTCTTTACCTGCAGAAGCAGAGTACACCAGTGAGTGAAGCACACTCGCTGAAAAGTCTCCAAAAGATCCTCATCTGTTCTTGACACCAACCTAGCTTGGAAGAGAAATGCACAAAAGAGAATTCAAGAGAGCAAATGTAAAAGCAAAACGTTAGATCATCATAACGGAGAAGCAATTTCAAATTAGGAATATCACCTACAAAGCCAGCTTAGAGTTCACAGTTCTGCATAATCAGCTAATGTCTTGAGTAATATGATAGAAAATCAAATTAGATTAAAAGTCTACAGACTGGGCAATACAGCAAGCAGATGCGGTCGCGTCAGAATCAGCCAAGCGACCCGGTGTGGGAGTCTCATCCCACCTGTTCCTCCTCGAAAGGAAAGGAAAGGAGTCGAGTCGCCAATAACCCTACCAAAGGTTGGGGTTGCATCCCACCGCCTTCCTCTCCTCTTCCTTCTTAGCAATCGCCCTCAACATCTATTCCTTCTCCCTCCTCCACTCGTACTCTTGAATCGCATCTGGAAAAGTCCTCACAGACAAAGCATAGTGCCTATCCCGCAAAGTCACGCTCACACCAACCAACATATTGTACTCATCCTCCCTAAACTTTTTCCTAATGCGCCTCTTAAGCTCCCACGAAGTCACTCTCACACCAACCAACATATTGTACTCATCCTCCCTAAGCTTTTTGTTGGAAAAACTTCTGTAAAACAAGAACGTGTTACCTCGAATTCTGCTATTGAAAACAGAATACCAATTTGTAGAACAATGGCTGGGTTGAGTTGCGGATTAGGTCGCTCTCTTTAAGACGTTTCGCGGCTCTGCTCAGATTGTGCAAGCAGTTCGTAAATGCCTCGCCGTCCCCAGGATAAAACAGCCCAGAATTCACCACCTCTGCTCGGCCTTCTCTGCACAGAAGAAAACCGAAAACAAAACACAATTCTACCTATTGCTCGAACTCAACAGAAAGGTTTTTAGTGAGGAAGAGAGATGATTGTTTTCTGTATCTAAAAACCAATTCCGAACTCTGTATTTATAGTGTGCAGGCCGGGTTTGATTTTTGGAAGCAAAAATCAAATCAAATCAAATTGCTTTGATTAATCAGTAAGAATTTTCAGTTTTCCATTTTTGAAAAAGATTTGATTGACTGAAAACCTGTTAATATAAAAAAAACGTGTTTCAAAAATTTCTTTAGCAGAAACGTGGGCTTTACTAGTACGTGAGGCTCAAATCCCGGATTTGCACCCCCCCCTGCGCGAATAACTCGTGACGCACACCCGGTTAACTGGTTTCCGAATCAGTTTTCCAAATTGCCGCCCATTTTCCTGAGCGCGCGAGACCTCTCCTTAGTTCCTTGTTCACAAACTCATTTGTGTGTAAACTCATTTGAAGTGGAGAGAAGTCTTGTGTCTAGCCAATGTGGGACCAGAGAAAAACACATTGTTTTAGAAATACACACTAAGTTCCAACACTTTTTCCTACTATACGTCTCAAGCTCCTCGTCTAAATCCTCCCCCGTCCCTCTCGGCATATCCTTCAGTGTAGACTTGGGGGCCATGTACGAAGCCAGTTTCCTCGCCACCCCTGAATCCATCGCGTCCACATTCTCCTCTTCGTTGTTCACTGGTATCGATTGCTCATAATCCTTGAACCGGTTGCTACCTCCACAGAGATCCTTGTCGTAAGTGACCAAAGTGAGGGACGCGAGCTGCTGCCCCGGCGCTCTCTTCTCCTCTTGAGTCTTTGCAATCTCGGAATCCAAAGACGCCATGTTTCAAATTACTACAAAACCCCTAGTCCTTCAAATTATACTCAACCATATTCTATTTTAGACTGTCATTTAATAAGTGTCCATTTTGTAAAATTAGTAGATAAAAGTTGATAAATTTTATGTTTTGCCCCTAAAAGTAAATTTCATTTTAAAGAGTTAGTGAGTAAAAATAAGGAGAGAACGAAGGGAGTATTAAACAAGAATCAATTTGATTAATTATGTGACCAGTAAGGCTTTCATCACAAACTGGATGAATTATATGTTTGATCACATAACCAATCTTTGACAGTTTTCTAAGCATGTCTTCTACTTATCTTAAGGGTTTGACTTGTTTATATTTGCTTACTTTATTGAATCCTATATGGCTTACTCTTTTGAATGCATGTGTTGAAAAATATTGTAGGATATAATATATATATATATATATTATTTTAAGTGGGAATGAAAATTGATTTATTTTGGAGTTGTATATTTTTATTGGCACTTGTTTGCCGTGGGCGGATGCGTCCTTCACGAACAAATATGGCTCTTTTCTCAGTGACTTTTCGTAGAGTTACGAGTTGGCCTATAAATATTATTCCCTCATTCATTTTTAGAGGTTGATTTTTCCGTCATTCAAATCCATTCATATGAGAGAGATACAAACACAAGATGGTTTGCCAGGCCCTTGAATTGAAGTGCTGCTTTGGGGGGATTCTGATCAAGTAGTGCTAGGAGATAGTCGTCCAATACAAACTGTGATCACCGTAGCGGGGGCGAAATCTGTCTTAATTAAGCACAGAGTGTCACACACAAACACTCACCCAACAATTTGTTTCCAGCAATTTCTAGGTTTTGAGTTCCGATTTTATTACACTCATATAATTGGTTTCATCACAAATAGTAAACACATTTTTTCCAACAATCTTAAGACAGATTTGGTTTACTTTTGTGATTGTGTGATTTCTGTTCTATATGTTTATGTTGAACGAGAAAGTGGAAATTGCATGTATATGTTTGGAAGTGCTTGTACATATATGAACTTATATATGGCAGACTATAACTGTAACTGATGAACAGATGTCGATGCTTTTGTTGTGGTTTTGTTATAGCAAGTTAGCAATGATAATGCATGTGCGTACCATTACATACAGTGAATCCGTAGAATTCATGAGTAGCATTCTTTCTGTTTCACATGTGTATGATCAGTTTGCTAGATTTCTTGAATGGGACAAGCCATACATGTTAATTAAATTTTAGGACCTTTTGGAACAGGCATGAATTTATAAAAGGTTGTGACGATTACAAATTATCCGCAGAACAATGCAAATGTTTCAAATCTTTTGGATTTTGCATACATGCTAAATTTTAGTTCGGTTTCTTTTTGAACAGGGGTATGACCTTTCAAATAGTCATTTTTCTTCTCATGGAAAATTGTGACTTTCAGTTTTGAGTCACTTTCATGGATGATTAAACTAAATTGTTAAGAGATTTGGAAGTCATCCAATCTCCTGTTGGTTGATTACCCATATTGTGGTGGTAAATGAACTGATTCCTTAGTGTGATTTTAGTATGAAGAGAATTCATACTGAAACAGACCCGCAGGTGAAGAGTTGCAATGGTCCATGTAGCCTTGACGGTTGAATCATTAATCGAATGGCTTCTTTGAGGCAATGATTAATTTACTGTGAGGACATGTTTGTCATAGGCTCGTCCAGCCTTCGTTTAATTGCTTCCATTCTCTACCTTTGAAGGAATCACACATCACACTTTTACAAGATGCCACATATGGTTACCTTTTGATCAATCGATCTTCTTTCAGATTATATATGAGGATATGGCAAGTGGCTTAGGCTCCTAATGGTTGCGTATGGCCAGGATCTCGTACTTTAACGAGAATTCGCTGGATCATTTTTTCTCCCAAATGTTGCAGCCGAAAACGGAGACAGTTACAAAACAATTAGAATTCTAGTTTGGATTGACAATGGAGTTTGAACTTACTTGTCTGTGTGTGTTTTGTGTCTTTTCAGGACATCAATCTCCAAAGCCATGTCAAGGAAGATGGGTTTACTGGCCCAGTTACCCACAAATTCCGTATGAGAATGACCGACTTACTTAAATTCTGATTTAAGTGTTTTTCGATATATAAAAAGAAAAATTTGGATGGGTGTGACTCTTTAAGTTGCCACCATGTTTTGCTCATGTGTAAAGATGTGTGACCCTTGGAGTTAAATCAATAGGTGTGACCCTTGGGGTTAAAGGGTGTGACCCTTGTGACTATTGAGTTTACATCAAGAGGTTTAACTAAGGGTTGTGACCATTATTGTTAAATCTAGAGATGTGGCCATTGGTGAATAGGCCACAAATTCTATGACTTTTGGAAAGTCATGGGCCAAATCATTGGAAATCAAACGTGTAGATTAATTTTTTGAATTATTTGGATTTTGTTTCAACTCAACGGATTGGGTCACTATGTTTGTTTTGGCATGGAAAGATTTGGAACATTAATTAAAGTTTCCACAATCTTTAATGTTTGATATTTATTAAACAACCACGCCCCGCAAGATACTTTTTAAATAAGAGGAAAGTCCACTTTCACCCCCTGTGGTTATCGCCATGTGGGGATACCCCCCTTGTGGTTTAAAATTGACCACATAACCTACATGTGGTTTGAAAAATGTGCGAATAGACCCGTTGCTGTCATGTTTTCCATCCATATTAACGGACACAACATTAAAAGACCGTTATACCCCCATCACGTCCCTTGATTCTTCTTCTTTTTTAAATCTAACCACACCATCCTGTATACCAAAAATTGAATCAAAACCGTTGATATTGTAAATTTTGACGAGTACTACGTTTATGCCAAAATTCAAGTCAATCAAAAAATGAAAAGCTCATGGTCAAATCGATTTTCTTATGAAATTAAAATTTCAAATTTGAATTGACTAAAAATTAGATCACTGGGTTATTGATGCCTGATCGAGATGATTTTTTTACAGAGATACTCTATTCTTTATTTAATACATTATGAACGACTCAGATTACATTCTAAAGATGTGTGAAATACACCTTCGTTAATATGGATGGAAAACATGACGGCATAGGGTCTATCCGCACATTTTCGAAACCACAGGTATGTTATGTGGTCAGTTTTGAACCATAAGGGAGGTATCCGCACATGGCGATAACCACAGGGGGTGAAAGTGGACTTTACTCTTTAAATAAAGTAGAATCTATTTAGGGAAATGATAATGTCAAAACTGTTTTTGTTGGACGAATACATAAAATGCATGTTGCACTTAGCACAAAATCTTCTAAGTATGAGTAAAGAGTTACTCAATATTGGGTGAATTACCCAATGTGGGGGTTGTTTCTTGCCGATGTGTCTTGAAACATGAGAGATGAAGAGAAAGTTTAGACACCGTTTGTGTTATGTCATAAACTACGGAAATTATTTTAATTTTGAATTAATTTCAGAATTGTAGGGGAAGCAATATGTATAATTTCCACAACGTTAAACTTTCGTTGCACTATTGGAGATGTCCAACTATACTTGAAAATTAAAGCATTGTGATATGAGTATCCAATTTAAAGTTTAAGAATCCAAAGGTGGATTTAATTTTACAATTGGAGTGCAACGGTGATTTGAAAATCCTCATGCATGTATAGCAAGGTCTATGATGAAGTCTGATCAACTAGCATTAGACAAATGGCTAGTAAACAGATGGTCGTGCCATCTCTTAGAGGATGTTCCAACAGGTCCAATTCTATGTCAAGAGTTATAGTGTGATGGCCATCAGTAGTTGAAAGGCATAGAGGACTATATAATACGGTGTGTCTCGATATTTTTGTTGTAGACAACTTATCGTTAAAACACTTGTTCTCACTTGAGAATGAAACATCAAAAAATATAGGGCAATTTTTCGTAGTAGTCCCTGTAGTTTTACGGTTGTCTCACTTTCGTCCCTCTAGTTTCAAAGTGCTCGAATTTCGTCCCTGTAGTTTGTTTTACGTTCCAAATTGGTAAAATCGTTAACGGTGTTAACGAAACTAACGGGAAAAAAAAATAAGTGTTCCAATTTTCAATCCGTTTGAACCGGTGCGAAGATCTTATTTTTTTGATCATTTTATCCTAAATGGTCGTAATGAATTTTTGGCTCTAAGGCCTTTCAACGAGCACCCGAAGACTCCTTATTTAGTTTCAGGGCTCTCTTAGGGTGCTCATTGAAAGGCCTTAGAGTCAAAAATTCATTACGACCATTTAGGATAAAATGATCAAAAAAATAAGATCTTCGCACCGGTTCAAACGGATTGAAAATTGGAACACTTATTTTTTTTTCCGTTAGTTTCGTTAATGGTGTTAACGATTTTACCAATTTGGAACGTAAAACAAACTACAGGGACGAAATTCGAGCACTTTGAAACTAGAGGGACGAAAGTGAGACAACCGTAAAACTACAGAGACTACTACGAAAATTTGCCCAAAAATATATTACAGATCCATTGAGTTGAGTTTTGACTAAAGAACAAATGATCATTGAGAGAAATGAGATTAAAGTCTTTTAATTAAAAGTCCTTATAACGGCAACCCAACCGAGCTGATTGGAGATTCCAAGATCTAGATTCAACGTGACAACCGAGTTGTATGAGACTTAGGAGTATCATTGAAGATATATCTCTCCAACTCATTCGTATGGTGAAACAGTGATGCCTGCAGCATTTTAGGTTAAGTTTAACTCTTAATAATTCTTATACCTTGGTAAATCCAAGTGGGGTATAGCAGGATACCCTTAATAAGAGATCACCTATGTGAGTGTGAATGGGCTGCTTCTGTGAGAATTTTCTAAGGCTGAATTCTCTAAAACACTCTCTAAAACCAGTCGGTGTTCCAAGGCCAAAATGGGCACAATCGTAAGAACCAACAATGTTCGGAGAGATTCTGTGTGAATTCTATTGTCTTAATTTACACAAAACGCTAAACAATTCAAGGCATCGCGTCCACTGGCTAGCAAGTAAATCCGATAGTCTTTCACAAGGGAATGTTCATAGCCAAAAGCTACCTATCCAATGCAGAAAATTTCCACTTGTACTCTCTCTGTCATTTGCATTATTTTGCATTAGTTATCAAGTCAATTTCATTCTTCTGGGGGATTTTTGGGAAATATAATATTTTATTTCAAGTGTGAATGAAAATTAATTTATTTTGGGGTTGCATATTTTCATTGGCACTTGTTCGCCGTGGACGGGCGAGTCCTTCACGAACAAATGTGATTCTTTCCTTGGTGACTTTTCATAGATTTACGAGTTGGCCTATAAATATTATTTCTCTCATTCATTTTTAGAGGTTGATTTTTTCTTCATTCAAGTCCATTCATATTGAGAGAGTTATAAACACAAGATGTTTCGCCAGACCCTCTAATTGAAGTGCTTCTTTGGGGGAATTCTGATCAAGTAGTGCTAGAAGACAGTCGTCCAATGCAAACCGTGAGCACCATAGCGGGGGCGAAATCTATCTTAAGTATAGAGTGTCACACATAAACACTCGCCTTGATCAGTAATTTATTTCCTTCAATTTTTCCAATTCCCCTCCCCCCCCCCCCCCCCCCCCCCCCCCCCCCCCTCTCTCTCTCTCTCTCTCTCTCTCTCTCTCTCTCTCTCTCTCTCTCTCTCTCTCTCTCCCATCAAGTGTCCACTACAAATTGATTGAAGCACTTCTACCCGTCGACAAATGACTCTCCAATCTCCATATTGAAGACAAACACACACGTCATACATAGAAGACGCACATAACACTCATATTCCCATAGTTAGTGTTACCTTACCAATTCATTTTAATTGGTCCTATGAAGAGTCACATTGGCCCTGCTCTTTTTTTTTTTTGAAGGGTGAAAATTTTATTAATCTCTGAAATTGTTACAAAGATTAATAGGACATCATATTGGCCCTGCTTACTGTGGTTGGAACGACTATTAGAAGTACCCAGGCTAGTTTACGCACACTGTGATTGAATTCGTTCCCAGTCCGATAGTCATTCATGCCAAGTCTAGAGAATTCACAAAAATTACTTTCTTACGGCCTAACATTAAAAGTCAAACCTTATTGGAGAGAAACACGTACTCACCAACCACGCGGACTAACCCTCAGGGTTATGGATGCTTATTTGCTTATTTACCCTCTGATACACACACGATGTGTTGCGAATAATCGGTCATATTACAGAGTAACCACAAACCTAGCTCCAGGGTTTTACATATTAACTAATCAAAAGCTCTTGTTGCTTGGAAAGATAAACTTCTTAGGCTTGTTTATTTGGTGTATATATGTTGTAGACTAAATTTAGCAGCCACACTTTGGCCAATAGATGTGTATCCATAGTTTTAAATATCGGCCGGTACGAACCGTATCGGCCGGTTCGTACCGGAATTTAAGGGTTCCGGTTCGGATATAGGCCGGTATAACGGGGAGACTGAAAATCACAGGTGAACCGGCCGATTTCCGGTACGTATCGGTCTGTAACGGATTTTTGTGGCCGGTTCGGACGGTTCAGGGTTCAGGAAGAAGGGAAAAAAAATTTCAGGAATCAGAATCAAATCTGATTTCTTCTGCAAAATCAATCTCTCGCTGGATCTTTTTAATCATCTCATTCTCACAAAGAGAGAGAGAGAGAGAGAGAGAGAGAGAGAGAGAGAGAGAGAGAGACGTACCAGAATCCATCATCTCCGACGAAATAGCTCGGGCGTCGTTTGGCGTGGGGTGGGTGTCTGTGGGTGAGAGGAAGAGACATTGGTGTTGCAGCGACGTTGGTGCTGTTCCGGCGTGGGTGTGCTTGCTACGGTGGTGGAGAAAGAGAGTGAGTGGGTGTTGGATTTTGAAGGAGAGAGAGATGACCGGGATCTCCTTCGGATGGAGATGGGTTTGCACTGCTGCAGATGGCTGTTGAGAGAGTAAAGTTGGAGAGAGAGAGGGTGAGTTGGTTGGTGTACGAGTGAATTGGTTGGACTTTGAAGCCCCACGTCCAGGAATACTATTTAGTCATAGGGAAAAGTTAAAATTCAAGGATACTTTTTATTTTAATTTTTTGGAAGGGGAAAATTCAGGAGTAACTCACAGTCTAAAAATGACGAAAATACTGTAATTAAATGGACTAAGGGGGTGTTCGGATAAATAAGTCAAAGTGACTTATTTTTTGTCCTTAATCAAATTTTTTTCGTATCACTTGGTTTATTGTCAATTTTTGGGGGATTATTGCATCCTCATGACAAGAGGAATCTAAAAAGTAAAATTTTTTGACCGAAATCCAATTTTTTTTGAATAAAGACGAAACAATTGGCTTATTAGTTTATTTTCATTTTTTTGTGGTTTTGTTTGGTTCATTTTTGGCAGGAAATCCATTGGGCTTATTAAGAAGAACAACCCCTAAAAGGAATAGGAGCATGCTAAAAAGTGGAGCACTTTTCCATACGCCTGTCATCAGTATCTTTTCTTTTCTTTATTTTGAAAGAGGCGTGAGGGAGCAGAACAAAGAAGAAGAACGGGTTTGTAAAACTTCTATGGTGTGTTTATTTTAATGTCTTCATCTTACTTTTGTTGTTTATGTCAATTATATCGAAACTCATAATATTGCATTTTTCTCATATTTGTAAAATCTTATTGACTTGCGGGTTTTGATAAATTATCGGATATTTCACATGAAGAGAATGGGTATTACATGTCTTAAATTAATTAAAATGTGATAATTTAAGCCAATGTTGGGGGCAAAAGCCGCAAAAGTATATTTTTCAAGTTTTATACATGTTGCTGATGATTTTTAAAAATTCACGACCGCGACACCCGATTCCCGCGACGTATCACCGATATGTCCCGATACCGATATACCGCGACCGATACCGCGACGGCGACCGATACCGCGATTGAAAACTATGTGTGTATCCAAAAATGAGATGCGTTTAATCCAATGGCTATGAATATGATAATGCACGTGATTCAAGCCACTGCTAGCTAGACATAAATTTTGTGTCCGCCACAATTTTAGACAGTTCGCCATTATTTTTCTCTTGTGTAAGGAGATGTATCGTTCCAATTTTGTATAACCTCATCAAACAGTGATGACGTACAACATGGCCCAATGCATTCTACATGACATGCTTTGGTGAGATTTCACATCCAACTGCTAAAATTTTAATCATAACCATTCAAAAAAAAAGGGGGAGGGGGCGGGGGGTGGTGGGGTTTCAAATTTCCTTTTGCAATACTTAAAATAGAATGCTTGGCTAATGAGCGTAGTTGTTTTCTAAAAAAAAAAAAGAAGAAAGAAAAAATCATCTGGAAAAATTGTTGTTTGGGGAGAGATGGTGAAGAAATGTAAAAACGTAGCTTTGGAAAATTAGCTAAAAACTCCATTCCAATGCTCTCAATTGTCAAACCAAACGCTTGAATAAGGTTTTAACCTTTTTTTCCCGTGATGACATTCATGTGTTGAATTAAACACTTGAATGAGATCAATCACCCATAAATGAATCATGTAACTGGGAATGCCACTTCTGATTTTCGATTCGTATCCTCCAAACTGAACCTAATACAATGGCTCCACTAGTCACCACTCACCAGATTCGTGGAAATTCTTAGATATTACCAAAGCATTTTGGACAGGCTTGTGGAAATTATTATATGTGAAAACTCCAAACCGTTTTTGACTGACTTGTGGAAATTATTACATTTGGAAACTCCAAAGCGTTTTTGACGGACTTGGGGAAATTAAAGATATCATTTCGAATCTCCATAGCGTTTTTGACAGACGTGTGGATATATCTGCAAATTACAAGATCACCTCTATCCCGCCTGCCCTTTCAAAACTCAATTCGTGATCATGGATCTCATACGAGTTCCAAAATATTGATTTGAACTGTTTATTTCATATCACCGCAGAAAGGAAAAAAGAATCGCAATAACAAGTAGCTAGCTTCATAGTACATCGATAGGAAAGCAAACTTCTCATGTCGTTCTGAGGCAAATGTGATTTTAGACATAATCTGTATATTTGACAAATAAAACACAATTAATCGTTCGCATGTCTATCAAGTCCAATCATACGAGTCTTTGTCAATGACATTTTGCATTGACTGCAAAATAATAGTACACAGAGGTGAGCTAATGCCCATCAATATAACTTTACGTTGGGTAGTCATAGTGTTCGTGTTCGTGTCGTGTCATTTCATTTTCGTGTTAGAATTCTCTCAATCCTAACCTGATCTGTTTAGCTTTTTATATTATCGTGTCGTGACATATTCGTGTTTCGTGTCAGAAATAGTCGGCTCTAACTTGCTAACTTAGTGTTCGCTTTGTGTTGTGCTATTGTATCATTTCATAAACTTCTACCCCACGTCGGGTCAGGTCGAGTCTGTAGGACCGAAACACGCACGCGCGATTTACGAGTACAAAACAGTAAAGAAATCAACACAGAGATATGCGTGGTTCCCCAATACCGGGTACATCCACGGGAGCGAGAGCGGCTGCTATTCTTATTATCACAGTATGAAATAGGGTTTACTGTTGGAGGTTTTTTCAAAATAAAAGGTGCGGGAGGTTATTTGTGAAAAGGTGCGACACCTTTTCACATGGGATATGACTTTACGTGAATAGTTATAACACCTATTAACTTAGGGTGTGACTATTAGAATGAGGTGTGATTGTTAGGAATGGATGTGATACATAGGGGTGCCTCCAAGAGGCATGACCCTTCCTAATTAATTATTTTCTTGAAAGGGTGCCTACGAAAAGGCATGATCCTTTCTTTTTATTAATTGTCTTCAAAAGACATACCCTTTCTAATGTGTGTTTACAGAAGACACAACCTTTCACGTAAGGGTGCCTATAAGTCTATAAATAGGCCATTGGTTAATTCATTTACACACCAAAAAATATCCAGAAACTCTCCTGCTTCTCTGTCTCGTTGTTTTCTATACTGTTATTCCGTTATTCTGCAGAAACGGAATTAACAGTCCTTGGTTCAATTGATTCTCTTAGGCTCGGTATTCTGTCTGTTCTTCGTTTGTGCGAACGCAGGCAGAAGATCATTGATCGGGCTTCGTTTTATCCTCAGAACAGATTCGCTGTAACCCGGTGCACACCAATTGGTGGGGGCGAATACTGTTTTCGGAAAGCGACGACGTAACGTGACTTGAAGCGGTTTCCATCAGTTTGTTCAAGTTTCAGAAGGCTCCAGATTTTGAAGGTTCTAAATTTACACCAACAATCGAAAGCAGTATTACTACCATGGCTTCAAAATCATTGCGAGCGTTGACACAGGATTTCGTGAAATTGGACAAGTTTGATGGCGGTAACTTCAGGCGTTGGCAAAAGAAGTTGCATTTTTTGCTTACGTCTCTCGAAGTCGTGTATGTGCTCTCCAATCCCTTCCCGGAGGAGAAGGAAGATGAAACACTGGAGGAGGCTCGTGTGAGGAAGAAGTTCGAAAGTGATGACTACATTTGCAAGGGTCATATTCTGAATGCACTTTCAGATGCTCTGTTCGATGTGTATTCGGATACGGAGACTGCAAAGGAGATGTGGGATTCCTTGGAAGGAAGGTATTTGACTGAAGATGTAACAAATAAGAAATTTCTGGTCAGTCAATTTATGAACTACAAAATGATTGATAACAAGTCTGTGATTGACCAGTTGCATGAAATTCAGCATATTTTAAATCAGTTCAAGGTTAAGAACATGAACATGGATGAATCGATCATAGTGTCGTCTGTGATTGATAAACTTCCTCCCTCCTGGAAAGAGTATAAGAAAACTCTTAAACACAAAATTGAGGATCTTACGCTGGAACAATTGGCTGTCCATCTTCGGGTGGAGGAAGAGTCAAAGCGTCAAGAAAAGTTGAAACTTGGAGATAATATTTCCAAGATCCATGTGGTGGAGGAGGGAAAGAGTACCAACAAGGGCAAAGGTAAACAGAAGCAGAAAGCCCGAAAGGGCGATGACCATGGTGATGAACCAAAAGGGAAAAAGCCAAAAGTTGTATGTTGGCGTTGCGGTCAGCCAGGGCACTTCAAGAAGGACTGCAAGTCCAACAAGAAGAAGGATCCAGGGGCATCGAGTTCAAAGAATAACTTTGTGGCTGTCATATCCGAGATTAATGTTCTCGAGGATGCTAATAACTGGTGGATCGACTCAGGGGCAACAAAACATGTGTGCAATGATAAGAGATTCTTCACTGACTATGAATCGGTTGAAGATGGTACAATTCTTTACATGGGTAATTCATCAACTGCTCTTATCAAAGGCAAAGGAAAAGTGGACTTAGAGTTCACTTCTGGGAAGATTCTAACTCTGACTGATGTTTACTATGTACCAGAAGTTAGGAAAAACCTTGTATCTGGAAGCGTGCTTAATAAGCATGGTTTCAAGTTAGTGTTTGAGTCAGGAAAATTTGTTCTGTCTAAGAGTGGTACTTTTGTTGGGAAAGGCTATTTGTACGAGGGCATGTTCAAGCTTAACATTAATAACACAGTTGTTATTTCTGCTTACTTGATTGACTCTCTTTCTTTGTGGCATAATCGGCTGGGGCATGTTAATACTAGGAAAATGGATACTATGGTTAAATTAGATTTGATTCCTACATACGATGTTGACATGGTTGATAAATGCAAAGTGTGTTCGCTTACTAAAATAACCAGAGTTCCATTTCCTAAAATTGAAAGAACAACTACTCTGTTAGAACTTGTTCATAGTGATGTATGCGACATGCATAGAACTCCAACTAGAGGAGGTAAGGAATATTTTATAACTTTCGTAGATGACTATTCCAAATATTGCTATGTGTATCTATTGCATTCAAAAGATGAAGTTCTTGAGAAGTTTATTGCTTTCAAAATCGAAGTTGAAAATCAATGTGGAACAATGATAAAACGTTTAAGGTCTGATAGGGGTGGTGCATACCATTTTCCTGATTACTGTGAATCAGTTGGGATCATTCATGAGAAAACTGCACCATATACTCCACAGCAAAATGGAGTTGTTGAAAGAAAGAATCGGACTTTAACTGAGATGATTAATGCCATGCTTAGCAATTCAGGATTAAGTAGTGGTATATGGGGCGAAGCCATACTTACCGCTGCTTATATTTTGAATAGGGTGCCTCTCAAAAAGTCTAATATAACTCCTTATGAGTTATGGAAAAGAAAGAAACCGAACCTAAGTTATTTCAGAATTTGGGGATGTAGAGCAATTGTTAGATTGCCGAAACCCAAAAGGAAGAAGTTGGGTGAAAAATGAATTGAATCCATATTCATTGGTTATGCTTTACATAGTAAAGCATATAGGTTTCTGGTTTCTGAGCCAAATGATTCAGTTGGTGTAAACACCATTATTGAGTCACGTGATGCAGTATTTTATGAGAATATGTTCGTATCTATTCCAAAGGTGCCTAATCAAGAGAATGAGCCAGATTCTGTGGAGTCTGACATAGAGGCGGAACCTACGGAACATGACGAACTTAGGAGAAGCAAAATGGCTCGAGTTGCTAAGTCATTTGGTCCTGACTTCATAGTTTATCTAGTTGAAGGAACTAGAGAGACTGCAGATAATCATTTCATGATTTCCCTTCATGTGGAATCGGATCCCTTGACCATCGGGGAGGCTATGAAATCACAAGATTATGCTTTCTGGAAAGAAGAAATCCAGGATGAAATGGATTCTATTATGGGTAATAATACATGGGTTCTTGCTGATTTGCCTCCGGGTTCCAAAGCCATTAGCTGCAAATGGATTTTCAAGAAGAAAATAAAGGCGATGGTACAATCAACAAGTTCAAGGCACGGTTGGTTGCCAAGGGCTTTACGCAAAAAGAAGGTATTGATTTTTTCGATACCTATGCTCCAGTGGCAAGGATCTCTACAATTAGAGTACTAATTGCGTTGACTTCCATTTATAAACTTGAGATTCACCAAATGGATGTTAAGACTGCATTCCTAAATGGTGAGTTGGATGAAGAGATTTATATGGAGCAACCGGAGGGATTTGTTGTGCAAAGTCAAGAACACAAAGTATGCAAACTTGTTAAGTCTCTCTACGGACTTAAACAAGCACCTAAACAGTGGCATGAAAAGTTTGATAAGGTGATTGTATCAAACGAGTTTAGGATACACCAGTCTGATAAATGTGTATATAGTAAATTTAGTGGTAATCGAGGTGTAATCATATGTTTATACGTAGATGATATGCTTATCTTTGGGACTGATCTAGAAAGCATTCAAAGTACAAAGGATATCCTTTCATCTAGTTTTAGTATGAAGGATATGGGTGTTGCTGATGTAATTCTGGGAATCAGAATTAAGAGACAAGGAGGAAATTTAATCCTTAGTCAGTCTCATTACATTGAGAAAATTCTAAAGAAGTTTAATCACTTCGATAGCATGCCGATTTCTACACCATTTGATCCACATGTTAAGTTGTATCCAAATGCTGGTAGAGCAGTTTCACAACTAGAATATTCTAGAGTGATAGGAAGCTTGATGTATGCCATGACTTGCACAAGACCAGATATTGCATACGCTATGGGGAAACAAAGTAGGTACACACATAATCCGAGCGATGTTCATTGGCTCGCAGTTAATCGGGTATTGAGGTATCTAAAGAAAACTATAGACTACGGGATAGTTTATAGTGGTTATCCTTCGGTTCTAGAAGGATATACTGATGCTAGTTGGATAGCCGAGAATGAAGATCACTTGTCAACAAGTGGATGGATCTTCACACTTGGTGGAGGAGCAGTTTCTTGGGGATCTAAGAAACAAAGTCTCATTACTGACTCAACTATGGCAGCTGAGTTTGTAGCACTAGCGGCAGGGAGCAAAGAGGCAAAGTGGCTAAGAAGTATGTTGTAGGAGATACCCATGTGGCCAAAACCTATGCCACCTATATCTTTGCATTGTGATAGTCAGTCGACTCTATCACGGGCTTATAGCCAGGTGTATAATGGAAAGTCCAGGCATATAGGACTTCGACATAGGTATGTGAGGAACTTGATTACAGATGGGGTGATAACCATTGATTATGTAAAATCAAGTCAAAACTTGGCTGATCCTTTAACAAAAGGTCTTGCAAGGGATTTGATGTGGAGAACATCACAGGGGATGGGACTCAAGCCCATTGAAATCTAATTCACTCTTGGTGGAAACTCGACTCAACACTTGAATAACTTCAAGTCTTGGGTTCAATGAGCAAAGTACACCATAAGTTGTGGTTGCAAGCATTTTCCGAGTTTATCCATCCCATGGTAAAATGCTTGGTACCTGTAATGTAAACATGGAGGTTAAGCTACTTAGCTTTTAATAGACTTCTAACGGTTTGTTAGGTTTCAAGTGCTGTAGTTACAGGGGCACTTTCAAAGTCTACCTATATGAGTGTGAAGGTGGTGCCGCCTTCTATGGGTTCAAGGGCTAGGACTCTAGAGCGCTCATGAAATTCAGGATAAAGACACATGGCCAAACCACGTGTCGGCAAATTTGAATACCTGAGTCAGGCAAGATGCGTGCGTGAGACGTGTCCGGTTGGTCATTTAAGGATCGCTAGTTCAAAGACAAGTCTACTATGCTTTCCGACTAACTTTGATGTGTTTTCACTAGGTGATGGTTCAAGTCGTGAGACACCTTCATTGATGCACAAGTCTTTTCAAAGGAACCAAGAAAACTTTTTCTTTATTTCGAAAATGGTGGGGCATTGTTGGAGGTTTTTCAAAATAAAAGGTGCGGGAGGTTATTTGTGAAAAGGTGCGACACCTTTTCACATGGGATATGACTTTACGTGAATAGTTATAACACCTATTAACTTAGGGTGTGACTATTAGAATGAGGTGTGATTGTTAGAAAGGGACGTGATACATGGGGCTGCCTCCAAGAGGCATGGCCCTTCCTAATTAATTATTTGCATGAAAGGGTGCCTACTAAAAGGCATGATCCTTTCTCATAATTAATTGTCTTCAAAAGACATATCATTTCTGATGTGTGTTTACAAAAGACACAACCTTTCACATAAGGGTGCCTATAAGTCTATAAATAGGCCATTAGTTAAGTCATTGGATACACCAAAAAATATCCAGAAACTCTCCTTCTTCTTTGTCTCGTTGTTGTCTATACTGTTATTCCGTTATTCTGCAGAAACGGAATTAACAGTCCTTGGTTCAGTTGATTCTCTTAGGCTCGGTATTCTGTTTGTCCTTCATTGTGCGGACGCAGCCAGAAGATTATTGATCGGGCTTTGTTTTATCCTCAAAACAGATTCGCTGTAACCCGGTGCACACCAATTGGTGGGGGCGAATACTGTTTTCGAAAAGCGACGACGTAACGTGACTCGAAGCGGTTTCCATCAGTTTGTTCAAATTTCCGAAGGCTCCAGATTTTGAAGGTTCTAAATTTGCACCAACATTTACAACATGGAGTATTTATATCTACTCTATTATCACCCTAACGTAGAATTTAGCCTGCATCCCAAAAATACCCATATACAATACCGTATCATACCGCAGGGTAGCCCCCCGCACCCTCCAAATTACTGAACGCCTGGGCCTTTGGCCCTCCACTCGTTTCACTCCACTTTGGCATCTGACCTCTTTCTAGAACTCCTTAATATCTTTTCATACTTAACATATGAGCCACAGTTTTAATAGTGTCATTTTACGTTCATGTCAGAATTCGCTCAATCCTAACCCAATCTGTTTAGCTTATTGTGTAATAGTATTGTGCCAGATTCGTATTCCGTGTCAGAAATTGCTAACCCTAACCAGCTAATTTTGTGTTGGGTTCTTGTCCTGCTCTCATGTCGTGTTTCTCACCCCTAACTTCGCGCACCTACCCTATTTACAGGCATGTCTGCAACTAGATATTTCAGTCAACTTCCTAATTAGAAAAATGATCAAGCTAATTCTTAATAAATACTTTCTCAATACAACGTCTATAAAATAAACTACTCGGAACAATGCTTTAGAACTCTGTTAGAACGTACAAAATTGAGTTTGGAGGAACTTTGAGAGATAGGGGTAGGGACATAAATGCCAAAATCAATGTCCTCTTCTTAAACCCCACAAAATTTAAGGGTGAGTTTCTCAAGTGAATTGGCCCAAAAAAATACGAATTTCAAGACAGGTCATTTTTCTCACATGTAAATAAACTTTTAGGACTAAAGGGGTTTTTTTAGGAATAAAGTAGCTAATGTCAATAGACAATCAAAAAAAAAAAAAAAAGGTGGCTAATGTCAATAAGATGTAGCTCAGGGTATTTTGGGGAACTCAACCTTATTTTCCTTTGATAATTCCACATACCAAAGACCGCAAACTCTACACGTCCTTACAGTTCCTGAGACGACTAGAATTATGGGGTTGGACTTGGACGTTCATGTTTCCTTAATCCTTACACACCACGATGAGTCTTTTTACCAAATCTAGCTCTCTCAATCTCTCTCCTACCCTTACTTCTCTCTCTCATCCCATTGCTTCAATTCAATGCCCTTGCCCTTGACACAACGACATCCCTTACTCTTATTAACACCATCAATGTTGCTGGCAACGAGACTGATTTCCATGCATTATTGGCCTTCAAGTCGAATATTTTCCCAGAATATCAACAGGCCTTGAGCTCATGGAATGAATCTCTCCATTTCTGTCATTGGGAAGATGTCAAATGTAGCCGTCAACACGAACGAGTCACCGTTATAGACCTCGCATCCAGAGGTTTAGCGGGTTCTTTGTCTCCTTATATCGGAAACCTTAGTTTTCTCCGGGAACTTAACCTCCCTAACACAACAGTTTTATAGGTGAATTCCAACTGAACTCGGTAGTCTTTTCAGGCTACAAAAACTGAACCTGAGCTTTAACAGGTTTGAAGGAACAATTCCACCAAGCCTATCTCGTTGCTCCAATCGTAGGTACTTTCATGTAGGCGCAAACAAGCTAGTTGGAAACTTCCCAAAAGAACTGGCTTATTCAATGCCAAGACTCAGATTACTCAACGGTTTTGCGAATAATTTAACCGGAGGGATTCTTCCGTCAATTGGGAATCTTACCTCTCTGACAGGCTTTAGTGCCTCTTTCAATCCATTTGGAGGAAGTATTCCAAATGCTTTGGGTCAATTGAAAAATCAAATTTCAGGTATCATCCCTCCTTCCTTGTACAACCTATCGATGCTAGTTGGGTTATCTGTGGCTGATAATCGACTTCAGGGTAGTCTTCCACCGACATTCAGTTTCATGTTCCCTCACCTTCAGTTCCTTCAACTACACACCAACCAATTTAATGGTCCGCTTCCGCTTTCAATATCCAACTCTTCCCAGTTGGTAATGCTCGAATTGCAATTTAACAAATTCAGTGGAAAAAAAAGAATTGATTTCGGAAACCTACAAAATCTCCGTACATTAACTCTATCTGAGAACAATTTTGAAACTAGGGGATCAGATGGACTTGCCTTTCTTAGTTCTTTGAGCAATTGTAGCTACTTGGAGAGGGTATATTTGGAGAATGTCCAATTCAGAGGCGTATTACCGAACTATGTGGGCAATATATCAATCTCTATCTCTTACTTGGTACTAGGTCTAAATCAGTTGCACGGATCTATTCCTTCAACGATAGAAAACCTTGTGAATCTTAAAACCTTAGCTCTGCAAAATAACCTATTCACTGGCCCAATTCCCAATAGCATAGGTTATCTGCGTAAGTTGCAAGTTTTGGACTTTTCAAACAACAATATTACAGGTAAAATTCCAGACTCTATTGGAAATTTGTCATTTCTGATTAAACTTCGCTTGCACCGAAATAGAATTAAGGGGGCCATACCCTTTAATCTTGGCAATTGCAAGAATTTGTTACTGCTGACACTTTCTGATAATAACCTTAATGGGAGCATACCAAGACAACTATTGACAGTCTCTTCTTTGACAATTAGATTGGATCTAGCTCGCAACCGTTTGTTTGGATCCTTGCCACTTGAGGTTGAAAACCTCAAAAATTTAGCAGAAATCGATATCTCTGAGAATGATTTGTCTAGTGAAATTCCTAGCACTCTTGGTAGCTGCACTAGCCTTGTATACCTATATTTTGATCAAAATTTCTTTCAAGGAAGTATTCCTTCCTCAATGAAATCCTTGAGAGGTATTCAGAATTTGGACCTTGCGAATAACAACTTATCTGGTCAAATTCCGAGCTTTTTACGTATAATGGCCCTGAAGCGTCTCAATTTGTCTTTCAATAATTTCGAAGGAGAGTTACCAATGAAGGGTGTTTTTACAAATGCCAGTGCAATATCAGTTGTCGGAAACTATAGGCTTTGTGGTGGAATTTCTGAACTACAACTACCTCGGTGCACCATGAAAAAATCAAGAAATAGGAAGTTTCTTTCAAGAATGGTAGGAATCACAGTAGCTTCGATACTCGTTGGTGTAACCGTAGTGTCGTCTTTCATTATATGTTTGTTCAAGAAGAAACGAAAGACCAAACCTTCAGTTTCATTGTTTAAAGATCCATTCTTGAAAGTCTCTTATGGAGAACTTCTCAAAGCAACTAAAGGTTTCTCTTTGAATTCTGCTTGGTTGTGGTAGTTTCTGTTGTGTGTATAAAGGTGTTATTGACCAAAACAGAGAGTTGGTTGTTGCGGTCAAAGTACTTGACCTTCAAACTCATGGCGATACCAAGGGTTTCATGGCAGAGTGCGAAGCCTTAAGGAATATTCGACACCGAAACCTGGTTTCAATCATAACTGCTTGTTCTAGCATGGATTTTCATGGGAATGAGTTCAAAGCTCTAGTTTACGAGTTCATGCCAAATGGAAGTCTAGATAATTGGTTGCATCCTATTCCAGAAGCAAGTAATGGGGAACGTGAGTACATGGGTGATCGTGTCGTTTCCGTATCAAAAATAATTAATAAAACAGAATAATTACTACTACCTAAAAGATAGCGGTAAGTACTCCGAGTTTTGTCCTCAGGGATTACGAAGGCTAAATTGCAGTTGTTCTAATTAATTTCTAAATTAATTCAGGAAAGAATTTGATTGTTTGATTTCCTAAATTATGCAAACTAAAGTGATGTAAAGTAATCAAAATTAACGAGAGTTTATGAGAGAAAAGATCTAGGGTTTCGAATTCACTCGACCCGTTGTAACAATATTCATGCAATGATAAAGGTTAATTATTCGAATCAATCCGGATATCGTTAGGGTTCATGGGCCTCACGGTATCGCCTAAAGATATTTATGAATCACCAAATAGCATGGGGTATCGCCGCCTAGCACGAACCGTCTTACTAGTATGACCCGTCTCTATGGCACGGATCGTCTAATAGCACGGCCTGTCTTACGGAGCATAACCCATCTTACTCAATTATCACAAAACAATTAAGAATCGTTGTATGAACGTGCATGACAATCTAGAAAATCATACACAAGGTTTGATAGAGAAAATTAATACCGCAAATAAATCCTTGTGCCATACAACCACGATTCGAATAATAAAACACTAAATCAAAATACAAATATCATTACTCAGAGTTCGGGTTTCATCTACGCCCTAGAAGAGAGGATCAGCCGGACATCGGGGTGGAACTCATCCCGGTATTGCTTCTGTTTTCCACCGTGATTGACTGTCGAAGAAACAGTTCTGCACAGCTCTCGGTCTCGGCTTTCCGTTCTCTGATATGCGTGTGTCCCTTTAATTCCGAAACCCCGTTTTCCTTATATGTTGCTGTAGCCGACTTCACCTTTTTAAAACCCTTATTTCTCTTCTCCTTTCTTTAATTCCCAGCAGACAATTGCCTTTGAAAGGCTCGGGTTCCTATTTTCCAAACATTGCATGTGGGCCATGCCTACTGCCGAGAATTGGCTTGGGCCAATTATAGAACAAAATAGGAAGTTGGGCCCACCAAACATGAATCTGTACAAATGATTCATGTATTCTTCTGCATCCAATTTATTTCCCAGATTTACATGCACAGTAGCAATATTCATAAGGTCCATTAGAATGTTAAAGCCTCCGAGTACCTAAAACACAAAAATCAAGCATTAAGTATCAAGTAATAATATAAATGGACTTAGCAAGAATAAATTAAGGGGCGCTTATGTGAATATTTACGCGCCTATCAATGGGACTCGATCTTCTACAAAGAATAGACATTGCCATTGATGTAGCTTGTGCTCTCGATTATCTTCACCATCTATGCGAAAGGCCAATTATTCACTGCGATCTAAAGCCGAGTAACATCCTTCTTGACGGTGACATGGTTGCTCATGTTGGAGATTTCTGTCTAGCTAGATTTCGTGCAGAGCTCAACCCTCCATGTACAAGTAGTTCAACTGCAATAAAGGGAACCATTGGATATGCAGCTCCAGGTAAGAACAAACTTGTTTAGCCATATTTTTCTTTAATTCTGCCTCATATAATATCAACTTACCAAATTTTATCAATTATTGCCTGTCCGCTAAGATTCTTATTTTTAAAGCATTTATATTTTGCTTTACGAGCGAGACAGGTCATTCTCTCACAATACATCACATTTAATTAAAAAAATATGTATTTATTTAAAAAATAAGTACTTATTTTTTTTAGCGGAATAGGGCGACACCACAAAATTGTTAAATGGGTTGGGATCTGTCCATGCCATTCAAGATGATAATTGAATGATGATGGTGTAATAAGTAGATGAAGCACAGACATCAAAAAGAGGGGAACCCCCTTTTCATATTAGTTTAATTGCACTAGATTTATATTACAAAAATCACCGGGTGTATCGAAGCAAGTTTTCTCTTTGTTTTCGTATCGCGTTTGTTATCCAAAAATGGATCGATCCTTTGGTGTTAAAGTTTGAATGTTATGAATTGCAGAGTATGGTTTAGGAAAAGAGATGTCAACTAATGGAGATGTTTATAGTTATGGAATTTAGTTGTTGGAGATGATAACAAGGAAGAGCCCTACTAACAAAATGTTTGAGGCAGACCTTAATCTTTGTAACTTTGCAAGGATTGCCTTGCCTCAACGTGTGATAGAGATTGTAGATTCTATGTTCTTAACCGAGGAGACAAATGACAGCAAAATGATGGAAAATCTGATCTCTCTCATCAAGATAGGATTGGCATGCTCTACAGAGTCCCCAAAAGACCGAATGAACATAAATACTGCGCTGCATGAGCTTCATCTGGTCAAGAACAATATTTTAAAGGTAAGCAGTTGAAGATCTTACTCAATATTTTGTAAATTCATTCTTTTATGGTTTTGAACCTTCTCCTTTTCTCTCATATTGGCTTCAATCCTCCATGGTTTTATTTTTCAAGGGCAACATTGATAGCTAGACATTGTTGATAACTCAGGGTGTCGAAGCCATACGACGCACTGTGAGGACCCGACCCGTGTTTTGATTGATAAAATTAGCATCGAGTTATTTTAATTAGTTACAGAGTTTAAGCATTATTATTATTTCTTAAAGTAGTTAATTTGTGAAACTTAAATCTATGTTGACTAAATTAGTTTAAATTCCGATGACGAAATTAAGTTAAGGGGGGATATATAGTATGTAACACCCTGTATTTTATAGGCATAAAAATTCTTAGCACTATTTCTAAATTCTAATACTAGTAAGAGAGAATTTCGTGACTGTGCTTGCATGTGGCTGGGAGGAACAAAATCATATCCTAAACTAGAGTTGTATAATCCTCCCTTTTCTCTCAAATCCCTCCAAACAATGCTTGGTACACAAAAAATGTATCTCGAAATTACCGCAAAAAGATAAATCTACGGTACAAATTCACTTCAAAAGATAAATCAACGTATAGATTCACATTTTGAGTAATTTCAGAGTAGATAGATTTTATGTGTACTTAAAATCATTGAATCCGTCCCCTCCATTTCCCTTCTCCTCCTACGTGGACTCCTCCTGACCAAAACTTTCCTCAACTTATTCCCTTGTATTGAGCCGAACTCATACCCTTTTCTTCCCATTCTACATTTGGGCAGAGAGAGAGAGAGAGGGAGAGAGAGGGGAGAACAAGTATCTTTAATTGCTCTTCCAAATTTTAATCTCAGTTCTTCCCGTTTTCCATTTCCACTTTGGTAAGTTCTTAATACTTTTCAAAATCTTGTGTTTATCATCATATATTATTTTATTGTGACGCCTTAATATCTATCTTTGAGTAAACTTTAGACTTAAGCTTGAGAACTCCCATTAATGAAGTCATTTTTCCTCCTCTGTTTGAAGACCAGAACCAGTCTGCACATCAACTTTTTCCTCCACTTTTCCTACTTACCCATCATCATTACACTTTTATTCACTAACTTTTCAAAATAGAATCTACTTTTATGGACAAAATAGACAATACACCAACTTTTACCCACTAACTTTATAAAATAGACACTTATTAAGGGACAGCCCAAAATGAAATACTGGACTATAAATAAGGGATAGAGAGAGTATAATTTTGTGGAACACGCTTGATGCGCTCACAATAAAGCTATAGGGCCCTGATCGAGCAAGATGTCGTCCTATCTATCTACCTCTCCAGACCTCGCTTCTTATTATTGTTACTCTTCCATGCTGTGTACTCTCAGGAAGCTCTTCAATACCGAAGAAGCCTGAGTGTTTGTTGTTTAGTTTCAATAATGTAGTAGGATCGTGTGTAGTTGTAACTCATATTTGTATTTTGTTGATGGTTGTGCTAGACTTGTGGCCAGGACCGTGGTTATGCTTATGTTTAATTCAGGATGTTTGTAATAACTTTGACCTATCTTACACTTAGCTCTGGTTAATTTATCACACTTTTGCTTTTTTCTGTTACACTCAAGTATTTTTATTTATTTATAGATTAATGAGCAGAAAATTTCTAAACTATTTAATTCACAGGCCTTAGTGGATAAACCTCATTGGCCGGTCATGACCCATGTGTTTTTGGGTTGGGTCGTGACACGCACACTTCGATTAAGCCGAGAGACCAAACCCACCTTCCATTCAAAAATGTTGGAAGAAAGCAAGAATCGAATCACCTTGGGCAATGCCCCACCATGGACCTTCAACATGGATATTAAACAGGATTAATCAATTTGATTAATATGCCCCACCATGGACCTTCAACATGGATATTAAACAGGATTAATCAATTTGATTAATGGTGTGACCAATAAGGCTTTCACTGTAAACTGGATGAATTATATGTAAGGACCACATTACCGATCTTTCACAGTTTTCTAAGCCATGTATTTGAATTCTCGTAAACTGTTGGGTTTCACTTGTTTATATTTGCTTATTACTTTTCCGGATCCTTTATTTGCATTTGTTGGGGATGCAAACAACTTTCAGCAACAAAGTTCAGCAACAAAGGTCCGTAACCAGCGCAGAGAGTTCCGCGATAGGCAGACACGCAGTCAGGCTCGCGGCAGGTAGCGCGCGACAGACAGGCTCGCGGCCGAGATGGGCCGTGGGCCGCGGCCCAAGTTGGTTGGACGGGTCCAGCTATCACTTAGGGTTTGCCTATAAATATAAGTTGTTGTATTCATTATTTTCTGAGCAGTTTGCTAGAGAGTCTATACAGAGAGAAAATTTCTAGAGGGTTTCTAGTGAGAGAGAGAGTGCAAGAGAAAACTTTTCTCAGAGAGGAAGGAGAAGATTTGTAATCTTTCGTTTTCTTTCGTTCATAGTGGACTGGTGTGGCTCCCGGGGACGTAGGCAAGTTGCCGAACCTCGTATATCTGTGTGTTCTGTTTTTCTATTCCTCTTTCTCTTCCTTTTTCTCTGGTTTGTTTTCTGTGACGATAGTATCCCAAGATCCTGTGTGTGTTTTGTTCGTTGTGAGTCTGAGCGTGAGGCTCCGATTTCCCAACAGCATTTACTGTACGTTTTCGTTTTGGACCAATAATGCTTTCATCGTATGATTTTTATTTGTAATTTTGATTTATCTTTTTGCTCTTCCAAATACTCTCACTGAGATGATCAACTGGGATAATCTTAAAAGATTCGCACAAGAGCATTAATGCTACTAAGAGCATCTCCAGGAGCCTAACCAAAATTTTCGCTCCGTTCCGGCATCTGGCCTTCTTTCTAGAACTCCTTAGTATCTCTTCATACTTTAACATATGAACCATAGTGCTAACATCCTTCAACAATAGGGAACCTAGTGAATCTTGGAACTTTATCTCTGAATTCTAACCTATTCACAGGCCCGATTCCTGATAGCATAGGTTATCTTCGTAAGTTGCAATGGTTGGGCTTTTCTAACAACAATATAACATGTAAAATTTCGGACTCTATCGGGAATTTGTCACAGCTAAATAAACTTTACTTGAAGGAAAACAAACTAAAGGGAGCCATACCCGCGAGTCTTGGCAACTGTCAGAATTTGTTGATACTGAGACTTTTTGATAATAACCTTAATGGGAGCATACCAAGACAACTTTTGACGGTCTCTTTGCTGTCAATTAGATTGTATCTAGCTCACAACTATTTGTCTGGACCCTTGCCACTTGAGGTTGGAAACCTCAAAAATATAGGAGAAATCGATATCTCCGAGAATGGTTTGTCTGGTGAAATTAACTCCTGGGACTCTTGGTGGCTGTAGTAGCCTTGAAAACTTGTATTTGCAGCAAAATTTCTTTCAAGGATCTATTCCTTCATCAATGGAATCCTTGAGAGGTATTCAATTTTGGACGTTTCACACAACAACTTATCCGGTCAAATCATGAGTTTCTTAGGGACTTTTTCCTTGAAGAATCTCCATTTGTCCTTCAACAATTTTGAACGAGAGTTACCAATGAGAGGTATCTTCACAAATGCAAGTGCAATAGCTGTTGCTGGAAATTATAGGCTTTGTGGTGGCATTCCTGAACTACAACTTGCTCGATGCAGTACGAAAAAATCAAGAAACAAGATATCACTTTTGCAGACGTTAGCAATCACTATGGCTTCGGTACTCGTTGGAGTAACCGCAATACCATCTTTAATCATATGTTTGTTCAAGAAGAGAAGAAACACCAAACCTATTGTTTCATGTCAAAAGACACAATATTCTTGAAAGTCACTTATGGAGAACTTCTCGAAGCAACTGAGGGTTTCTCTTTCATGAATCTACTCGGTTTTGGTAGTTTTGGTCGTGTGTATAAAGATACTATTGACCAAAACAGGGAGTTAGTTGTTGCAGTCGAAGTACTTGACCTTCAAACTCATGGCGCTACCAAGAGTTTCATGGCAAAGTGCGAAGCCTTAAGGAATATTCGACACAAAGCCTTGGTCTCGATCATAACTTCTTGTTCTAGTGTACATTTTCAAGGGAATGAGTTTAAAGCTCTACTTTACGAGTTCATGCCAATTAAATGGAAGTCTAGATGATTGATTGCATCCAATTCCAAAGGCAAATAATGGGCAGCGTGAGTTCATGGGACTCGATGTGAAACCCGGCTATATTAAATTGTAATACCAGTAAGGTCTCAATTCTTGAATCTAATCCAAATTTCCTGTTCATTAATACCTTGTCTTGTTGTAGCATGACAAAGGAAGGGATTTGTTTTACTAAGTAAGAGTAGAAATGTTTTGTGCATAGGGTTGGCACGTGGAAAGCAGGCATACCAAATGGGTTTCTATGATGACAACAAACTAAGTGACAAGGACCTAGGAGACTGAAAATGGAAATAAAAGGGAATAATAGCAAGATGGGGTAACCGGGGGGGGGGGGGGGTTGGTGTTTGAGCTGAGTTGAACAGTGGGGAAGGAAGAAACACGAAACAAAAGGGATAAACGGGAGGAGATTAAGGAAAAAGGGCTAACACATGAGGGAATTATGAAAAGTGTACATGTAAATATATTGAAGGAAGTGGGATTTTTTTTTTCTATAGTTTTCTCTGCTTGTTTAAGCGAGAGAGAGGTGTAAACACCTGATTTTGTTATGTTGTGATCAAGGAGCTTGATAAGGCGGGTCGTTACAGTTGGTATCAGAGCAATAACGATTCGTTAGACTATCCAAGGATCAAACTTAGAATGATAGCCTATGGGTTGGTAGTGCTCGGGAATTATGTGTGAATATGATTTTATCATGCACTTTGCATGGGTGGTCCGTAGGTAACTCGTACGTGGTTCGTTGTGTGTGAACCGTGATGGTTTGATAAAAAGGTATGTTTAATTTGCTTTAATTTTACTTTATTTTTTGTATGGGCTGTTGAGATGACCAAAAAAAAAAAATTGGATGAAACAACATGGGTTAGAGAGTTTATCGAGGAAGGGAAAAGAGGGGTGGAAGGAGAGACACAAACTTTCTGAGAGAATCAGGAATAAGATTAACGGGAGGTGGATTTGGGGCTTGTTTTGGTGAGTACGTTACAATATTAACTTTGTTGTGCTTATTTGTTGTGTGTAACCAGAGTCTACTACGGTGAGCAATTTGGATTTTGGGGCTGGAAAATGTTATTAGGTAGTTGAATACATTTTGGAGCAAGTTCGGCTCTAAGTGTTGTGTTACTAAACCTGTTTGGAGGGATGCTTCTAAATTAAAGATTTATCATGATTTGGGTACAATTAGTTGGGTGGGTGTTGGTATTTAGGAAGAGAAGGGTTGAGGTAAAACAAAAATAAAAAATAAAAAATGAAAAGTATTTTGTATTCTCGTTTCGTTTTGTTCTTTTTAGAGAACTAAACCATAGTGGAGGAGCTGCTATTCTTACTTGCCACCACAGTCTGGTTGTGATCCAATGTGGTCGAGCTTAAAGTTTTACCGTGCAGCTTAGTTGTGTTTAGCTCAATTGGAAGACCATTTACGGATACGTATTGGCTGATTTTGATCATAGAGCAATGATATAGCAGGGTGTTTAAAAAAAAAAAAAAGAGTTGATTTATGCTCACAAATTGGTGAAGATTATGGTTGAATTTGCATCGAATCTTTACTTAACTTTAGACAGCTATCCATTACCTTATTACGCATTTTGAGAAGTTTTGCATTGATGAGTACTCATATATGTGTGTGTGGATTGGAATGCTAATGTTAGGTTTGGAAGGAACGATTGGTACCACGACTTCACATTCCGACTTTGTGGTTGGGATTGTTGTTTGCGCCTGAAGTTGGAGTACGTACTTAGAATTGCAGAAGGATATGATATTTTGTACAGTGGGGGGTTGGTTGTAATGTTGATGCATGGATTGGAGCCGATTTGTTTGTATAGCCTTAGTGGCATGGTGTGGCGTGATATATAGCCTTAGTGGCGTGGCCTTTGTGGCGTGGCTATAGCCTTAGTGGCGTGACCTTTGTGACATGGTTATAGCCTTAGTGGAGTGGTTTATAGCCTTGCAGGCATGGCCTTTGTGGCGTTACGAATATTGCCTTAGTGGCGTACGCGTTATGGTTATTGTCTTTGTGGCGTTATATTGACTCAGAGGAGGTGGCTAGCATGACATAGTATGGGTGGCGTGGCTACCATTATTGAAGGACTCTGTCTCTTTAGAAATTTTGCTTGTGAGGAGGATACATGTTTCATGGAAATGGAAAGAACGTGGTTACATAAAAGTAATGTTGCCAATGCCGACTGAATTGTGTTTTGGGATAAGTTTGGGCGAGGTGCCTATAGTTATTAAATGCAAAGAGTCCGGTCCTAGGTGCCGATAGTTGGGCCGAGCTGCCCTGTGGGATCAATGAATGGGCCTGAGGTGCCTGAGGCCTAAGGTGTCTAATGTTGTCGATGAACGGGCCCGAGGTGCCCGATACATTGCATGCAACAGAAACAAAACGTGGTGTTTATGTATAGCGTATTGTTTTCAGTTGAGATTTTGGTGTGGTGGTGGTCTTGGTGTGGTGGTGCGTAAAGCGTATTGTTCCAATTGAGATCTTGGTGTGTTTGGGTGAATTTCGAGGTGAAATTCTTTTTAACGGAAGGATAATTGTGAAACCCGGCTATATTAAATTCTAATACTAGTAAGGTCTCAATTCTTGAATCTAACCCAAATTTCCGGTTCATTAATACCTTGTCTTGTTGTAGCATGACAAAGGAAGGGATTTGTTTTATAAGTAAGAGTAGATATGTTTTGTGCATGGGGGTGGCACGTGGAAAGTAGGCATACCAAATGGGTTTCTATGATGATGACAAACTAGGTGACAAGGACCGAGGAGACTAAAAATGGAAATAAAAGGGAAGAATAGCAAGAGGGGGTAACAGGGGGCGAAGGTTTGAGCTGAGTTGAACAGAGGGGAAGGAAGGAACACGAAACAAAAGGGATAAACATAAGGAGATGAAGGGAAAAGGGCTAACATATGAGGGACTTATGAAAAGTGTACATGTAAATATATTGAAGGAAGTGGGATTGTTTTTTTTTTTTTTTTCTATAATTTTCTCTGCTTGTTTAAGCGATCGAGAGAGATGCGTAAACACCTGATTTTGTTATGTTGTGATCAAGGAGCTTGATAAGGCGGGTCGTTACACTCGATCTTGTGCAAAGAATAGACATTTCCATTGATGTGGCTTGCACGATCGATTATCTTCACCACCAATGCGGAAGGCCGATTATTCGTTGTGATTTACAGCCGAGTAATATCCTTCTTGACAGTGACATGGTTGCAAGAGCTCACAACTCCTAGTGCAGGTAGTTCAACTGCAATGTGGGGAACCATTGGATATGCTGCTCCAAGTTAGAACATGCACACCTAATCTACTAATTGAACGACGATGCTAAAAATAAGTATGTAGTTGAATGACGATAGTAAAAATAAGTAGTTGATAATTTCCAAAGTACCAAAAAAAGAATAGTAGTTGATTGATAAGTTTGGCATAGAAAATAATGTCACATGGCTAAAAAAGGGGAACGGCCCAGTTACATGTGACAAGACGCACATGATGTAATATAAGAAGTTTGATCTCTTTCATTTCGTATCATTTTTACTTTTCCGTTAAAAAAAGAAAGATCCTTCGGTTTTAAGTTTGCATTTTATACTAATGGCAGAGTATGGTCTCGGAAGCGAGATTTCAGCTAGTGGAGATGTTTATAGTTATGGGATCTTATTGTTGGAGATGGTAACAAGGAGGAGACCTATATGGATAAAATATTTGAGGTAGACCTTAATCTTCATAACTTTGCAAAGAGTAACTTCCCCCAATGGCATGCTCCACAGAGTCCCCTAAAGACTGAATGAGTATAAATATTGCACTCCAGGAGCTTCATCTGGTCAAGAACAATATTTCGAAGGTAAGCAATTAAAGATCTTTGTCAAAGTTTCGAAAGTTTGTGCTTCAATGGTATCGAAACCTTCTCCTTTTTTTTTCACGTTGGTGTAAATCCTTCATCATTTTACCTTGCTAGGGCAACATGGATAGCTAGATGATGTTCATAACTTGGGGCATCCGAGACAGCACAAGCATATCTCGATTAGTGCGCGCTGAGAGACCAATCCACCTTCCATTAGACAATGTTGGAGCAAGCAAAATTCCAATCACTTCGGCAATGCCCACCCATGACCCGGCAGTACGGGTATCTTAAACAGGTGATTAATGGTGTGACCAATAATGCATGCTTTCATCTTTATTTGCATGAGTTATATGTTAGAACCACATAACCAATATTTCGTGAGTTTCTAATTATTGATCAAGCAAAATTGTAATAGTCTATAGTAAAACTGATGGTATTTCCAATAAAAGACCTTTCACGGATGTAACGTAATGTTACGCACACACCAACATGTTCGAGTAATTATACAAGCCAAATTTTTGAATCCCACAAATTTCAAAGGGCCCAAGAGTATAATTGTTAAAAAAAAAGAGCATTCGAAAGCAGTGTGGTGAATTCCATGGTGAGGAGAACAATGAGCCAACAAACTGTCCATGGTGTTCAATGAAGTGTCAGCTGTCATACAGTCTGACTTTAGCTATAACACACTCGTGACTTCCTTAAGTCTCTACTCCTGAACTGCATGCCTAAACTGTCCACCCTGAGTAGCACTCTATATTTTCACCTTTGAGTATTACTCTTTTTGTGTTTCACGCTTGGTGTATTTCCCTATCGTCTTCTTATGCTGCCCGCAGAAACTGGTATTCTAACTTCAGAAACTGCTATTCTATTTGCTGAAATTACTCTGACCGAAGGATTTTCTTTTGGTTTTCCCGTTCGGCTTTTTTTTTTTTCTTTTTTGAGGTGGGGACCACACTTACGGTAAGGGTGCGGGAAAATCCTTCGGTGAGAGTATCATTTCTGCTTTTGAAATCCCCAAAACTGCTTAGAGTCCGGATTGTTCTGAACAACATTCTCAAGATTCCTGATCTTAATTAAGGAGCACAATAAACAAGATCCGTCTTCCCAAAGTTAAAGTCTACCAGAATTTGATAGTGAAAAAAAAAAAAAACCCTTTCATATCGTTAAAGTACTCCCACCAGCAAGATTCACAAGCAGTTGTAGATTTCAGAATATGATTCTAGTATTTCGTACTATCATATTGCTATTTTTTTTAGTAATATTTAATCCTTATTGTTAGGTCTTTATAGCGCTAATTAATATCAATTATCAAGGCTCCATGACTATAGGTGGATTCCCCTGCTTTTGAACCATTTCCTTTTCACAAATTGGTACCCCCTTTTCCAAAAGTACTAACACAAGCTCGCTACTGATTGCCCAAATTTTTGGGTGATTTGGCAAAATAAGTGTGATGACTCATTTTTTTTGTCCTTATTCATCAGGCCAACTTAGTCTTACCTCGAATGAAAGACCAATTCTTCCGGCGACTAGCATGGGCAATGTAAAAGGGGGATGGCGACATCATTTCTTTGGGCGAATAGAACTTATGATAAAGTAAATTTATGATTTTAAAAATACATTTTAATTTAACAAGTATATAAGATCACTAACTTATTGATGTCTAATAGACATAATTTTTTTTACAGACATGTTTTTTATTCTTTCTTTATTACATGATGAACGACTAGGACTAGGATTAAATTTTGGTTAGATTGAAGAGGTGTGTAAGACACACCGCCATTAAAATGAACGGAATTGGATGTGTCTGCATATTTTCACAAACCACAGAGGATGCAAGCGTATGCACAAAATTAAACCTGAGGGGCTGTATCCGCACATAGTTCAAACCATATGAGGTATAAGTGGACTTTGCCTGCCATTCCTCATTTTTTTTATTCTTGTCATCAAAACTGAGCCTAATATAGTGGTTCCACTAGCGACCAGATTTATGGAAATTCTTGATATATTTTAACCAAAGCGTCTACGACGGGCTTGTGGAAATTGTTATGTGTGGAAAATCCAAACCCTTTTTGACCAAACTTGTGGAAATTACTATTACATTTGGAAACTCAAAAGCGTTTTTTGATGGACTTGTAGATATTATATGCCCGCCTCTATGGCACATTTCTGGAAATTATAAGATTTAATTAATGAATTAATTAATAAAGATGTACTTAGCAAAAAAATTACTGTAATAAATAAAGACTTGCAAGTCGCACTGAGACGAGTAGAATGAAGTTTGCAAATTAGCAGTCCATAAGGGATCCGTGGAGTGTGCTGTGCAACCCGTGCTGCACAACAAAACAGCGTAGTTTTGTTGTTGTGCTGCTCCTAGTGTTTCAGCCAACAAGGGCTCCGTTTCGCTGCCCAAATTTTTGCAATTTCACATTATACCCACAAAACATAACGATGGTGGTCAGTAGAGAAAAACCCTAACATGACTCCCACCAAAACCTGGTTTCGATCATAACTTCTTGTTCTAGCATGGATTTTCAAGGGAATGAGTTTAAAGCTCTAGTTTACGAGTTCATGCCAAGTGGAAGTCTAGATAATTGGTTGCATCCAATTCCAAGTTCAAATAATTATCGGGGACGTGAGTTCATCAGACTCAATCTTCTACAAAGAATAGACATTGCCATTGACGTGGCTTGTGCACTAGATTATCTTCATCACCAATGCAAAATGTCAATTATTCACCGCGATCAAAGGCCGAGTAATAACCTTCTTGATGGGGACATGGTTGCCCATGTTGGAGATTTCGGTCTAGCTAGATTTCATGCAGAGTTCACCACTCCAAGTACTAGTGGTTCAAGACAATAAAGGGAACCATTGATATGCAGCTCCAGATAATAACAAACTTTTTTATCCGTTTTTTTCTTTAATTCTGCCTCATTTAATATCAACTCACCAAATTTCAGCACAAGGGTAGTTAGTTAGACACCACGAAATTAATGTTAAATTTGTTGTGATCTATCCTTACCATTCACGATGTTGAATTTGGTATTATTGTCTAATCATGAAACAAATCATCTTCAATTGGTCGATTCCTTAAAAAACAAGGGAATGCACATAAAGAATGAGGGGGAGTACCCTTTACATATTAGAGTAAATGTACTAGCTAATATTACAAATTCACAGTGTGTTGAAATCAAGTTTTCTCTGTCTTTTATTTCACTTTTGCTATCCGAAAAAAGGTTTCTTTGGTGTTATGTTTTGAATTTTGCAAATTGCAGAGTATGATGGTCTCGGAAGCTCGATGTCAACTAGCGGAGATGTTTATAGTTATGAGATCTTGTTGGTGGAGATGTTAACAAGGAAGAGATCTTACTCAATATTTTGGAAATTCGTTCTTTTATGGTTTTGAACCTTCTCCTTTTCTCTGATATTGGCTTCAATCCTACATGATTTTATTTTTCTGTGCAACATTAATAGCTAGACATTGTTGATAATTCAGGGTGTTCGAGCAGAATACACACTGTGAGGACCTAACCCGCGTTTGAGTTGATTAAAGTAGTAATCTAGTTGTTTTAATTGGTTACAGAGGTTAAGCATTATTATTTTTAAAAAATAGTTTAGTAATGGTGTTACATATGTCTTTGGTAATTCATATTTTGTAGTTTTGTAAACACACACACACTCTCTCTCTCTCTCTCTCTCTCTCTCTCTCTCTCTCTCTCTCTCTCTCTCTTCTCTCTCTCTCTCTCTCTCTCTATTGATCTCCTCATGGCAGATGAGGTGGTTGCAAGAATAGGGAACTTTCATCTTTCTGATGAAGAGGAAGATGTGATTACTATCGATGAAGAAATATGCCAGCAGGCATTGGTTGCATGCTCCTTCAGTCTGGTTGGAAAACTTCTCACCACTAAAAGGTTCAAAGTGGCGGCAATGAAGGAATCTCTTGGGAGGGCGTGGGGTTTTTCCAAAAACCTTTCTATTGAGGAGGTGGGTGACAATTTGTTTCATTTTCGGTTTGAGGACGAAACAAGTTGTAGCAGGGTGCTAAATGGGGGCCCGTGGAATTTTGAAAATCATCTGTTAGTGGTACAGCCTTGGGAACCGGGGATGAAGGCTGATCAAGTTTTGTTCAGTTCGGTAGCTTTTTGGGTGCAATTATGGGGCTTGCCGTTTGAGTTTGTAACCCCGGCGATCGGGGAAGTCATTGGGAGAAGGATTGGCGCGCCACTTTCAGTGGATAACAGGGAGGTCGTAGGAGAGCAGGGAAGATTTATTAGGATTCGGGTGGAAGTGCCATTGGATAAACCGCTTAAAAGAGGTGGTTTTATTTCTCTGGGAAGAGGTGACAAGATATGGGTGGATTACAAATTTGAACGTCTCAATAGCTTCTGTTTCTATTGTCGAAATTTGGCTCACGAAATGGGGGATTGTGCTTTGAAAACGATGGATGAGGAGAAAGGGGCTGTTAAGGAGGCGAAATATGGGGCCATGGTTGAAAGCCGGTGGAGGAGGTAATTCCGGTGGGAGTAGATTTCAACCAGACACGAGGAGAAGGACCAGTGAAGACCAGACGAAGAGTGATATTTTCCGGCGGGAAGTATCACCGGCGGTGGGGTTGTCGGCATCCAAGAATTTGAATTTGGGCATAGATAAGGAAGGCGCGATTTTAGCGGATTCGGGGAGCAAATCTCGGCTGATTGAGATTGGGGATAATGACAGAATCTCTTTGAATGGAAAGGACGTGCGAGTGGGGGAATTACTTGATCCGCGCAAGAAACGGCAATCTGTTGGCATGGAAGGTGTAATTGGGCCTACTGGGGCTGGCCTGCTCACCCTTGGGGACAGCTCTTCGGGCCTAAACAAGGGTGGGCCTGTTAATTTTGAGGTGGACTTTGATGTGGGCACAGAAAGGACACCATGTGTGATTTCTAAGGAAAGTGGTGGGCATGTTGAAGTGGGCTTGGAGTCAGCTCTTAAAGAGGTGATTATTATGGACTCTCTCGATAACTTTAATTTAGAAGCCAACGACCACTTCTCTTTTGGAGCTCTGCACTCTAAGACCCCAAGATCCTCTTCGATGGAACCGAAGAAGAGACAAACTCGTAAGAGAGGTGTTTCTAGTGGTGCTGGTCGTGGAAAGCAACCAGGCAAGGAGAACAGTGGTATTCTGGGTAAGAAAAGAACGCTGAATGGGAAGGATGCTATGAATTCTGAATGCGAGGAGCAAAAGGGAGGTTGTGGAGGGGAGAAACGATTGGTATTGTGGGAGAAAAACTCAGTTGATACTCGGGTGGGGGTGGCCAGCCTCAATTGGCCCCCAAACCCTCAATGAATGCTCTCTTTTGGAATTGTCATGGAGTGGGGAACCCCCTAACAATTCGACAACTGAAGGGGGTCTGCAACCGCTATTCCCCGAACGTGGTCTTCCTCTCGGAGACCAAGAATAAACGCGAAAAATTAGAAAAAATTTCAAAAATAGTTCGAATGGAGCAGGTGGTGACGGTTAATCCAAGAGGCTTATCGAGTGGGGAGTGCTTGCTTGCAAAATTAGGGGTCAAACTGGAGATTTTGGAATTAAGCACAGGAGTAATGGATGTGAGGGTTTCGGATCTGAAAGGTCGATGCAGTAGAGTGATTGGGATTTATGCAAGTACGGACCATATTGAAAGGAAGGAATTATGGAGGCAGCTTTCACTAAAAATGGGGGATGCTCAGGAACCGTGTGTGATGGCATGAGATTTTAATTGCATATTATCCAATGATGAAAAATGGGGTGGTCTGGATAAAGAGGATTGGGAGCTACAAGATTTCAGGAATTTTATTGATGATATTGACTTAATTGATGTGGGTTACGTGGGATACCCGTTCACGTGGAATAACAAGAGGGAAGGGAGAGCAAATATTCGAATACGTCTTGACAGGGTAGTGGTTAACTCCAGATGGCGTACAGACTTCTCATCCGGGTCTCTTCATCATCTCAAACCGGGGGGCTCGGATCATTGCCCAATCTTACTCAAGTACGGACTGGGTGAGGATTACAAAGTACCTCGTTTTATTTTTGACGCGCAGTGGGCAGCGAAGGAAGTTTGTGGTGAGATTGTGAGAACTTCTTGGGGTACAAACTTTGTGGGCTCACGGTGGTTTTGCATTCTACGGAAGATCAAACTCTGTCGTAAGAAACTTAGACGATGGAGAGCTAGTTAGAGGATGAATTCGCGGGTAAAAATGAATGAACTTCAAGCTCAGTTGGAACAGGAAAATGTAAAGGGGGATTTTGATGCAGTCGAGTACAGAAGAGTCGAGGATTGCATGAGAAAGGCCAGTGCGGAGGAGGAAGAATATTGGAAGAATAAGGCGAAGGTTTCTTGGCTACGTTTGGGGGATAAGAACACCGCTTTCTTCCATGCCAAAATAGTTCAGCGACGAGCAGCAAATCGAATCAATGGCCTTGAGGACAGTACGGGAACTTGGAGAGAAAGTGATGTTGAGGTAGAGGGGATTGTCTTTGAGTATTTTCATCATATCTTTACCTCATCTAATCCATCAGGTTTTGGCGAGGTGCTTGGGGGCCTATAGAAAAAGGTCACGGAGGAGATGAATGCAAGATTGTTACGGCCAACTAATTTGGAGGAGGTACGTATGGCTCTTTTTCAAATGGACCCAACGTCATGTCCGGGCCGGGTGGCATGACGGTTGGGTTTTTTCAGAAATATTGGGATGTGGTTGGTTGGGACATCACGAATGCTGTTCACAGTTTTATGCACTCTGGAAAACTTCTTAGAGGTATGAATTACACTCATATCGTCCTTATTCCCTAAAGTTAAGTGCCCAGTGAATATGACCCAATTGCGACCCATTAGCTTGTGTAATGTGGCATATAAAATTCTAGCCAAGGTTTTAGCTAATCGCCTTTGCAGGATTCTTCCTAAGGTGATTTCTCCCAATCAAAGTGCTTTTGTTCCAGGAAGGGTTATTTCGGATAACATCCTTATTGGACAGGAGATATTTCATTTTCTTAAAAATCAACGATTTGGAGTGAAACACGGTGTGCCTATTAAGTTCGATATGAGCAAGGCGTTTGATAGGGTGGAATGGGTTTTTGTTGAACATAAAATGTTAAAGTTGGGGTTCCATCCGATATGGGTCGGCTGGATTATGGAATGCTTGTCATCGGTTTCATATTCCTTCTTGCTGAATGGTCAAGTCAAAGGATATCTTCATCCAATGAGGGGTTTAAGACAAGGGGATCCGTTATCACCTTTTCTTTTTCTCTTGTGTGGAGAAGGTTTATCAGTGATGCTTCAGAAGGCGGAGGAGGACCGGAGCATCAAAGGGGTTAAAATCTGCAGAAATAGCCCGTCAGTGAGCCATCTTTTCTTTGCAGATGATACACTCTTGTTTGGGGAGGCCTCTGATCATGGAATTTTGAAAATCAAAAGAATCTTGGAGGACTACGGCAAGGTGTCGGGGCAGATTATCAATTCCGGAAAGTCTTGCTGTTTCTTTAGTGTCAATACACCAGTTGATAAGCGAGACAGACTGAGTCAGCTGCTGGGTATAAGGAGGGACTCGAGTTTGGGCAATTATCTTGGCTTACCAACGGATCTTAGCCAAACCAGGTATAAAATTTTTTCATACATCAAAGACAAAATGCGTGGGAGAACAGAAGGTTGGAATGAATTCATTATGAACCAAGCGGGGAAGGAGGTGATGCTCAATTCTGTTGCGTTGGCCCTTCTGAGTTATGCTATGTCATGTGTGAAATTACTAGCTAAGTTGTGCAATGAACTTGATGCGATGATGGCCAAATTCTGGTGGGGGTCAAAAGGGAATGAGTGAAAAATTCACTGGTTGTACGTCATGGACAAAGCTTACGGAGAAGAAACACAAGGGCGGTTTGGGATTCAAGGATCTTAGGTGTTTCAACCTAGCATTGCTAGCTAAGCAGGGATGGAGGCTGATGAACATGGCTGACAGTTTGTTGAAGAACGTGCTTAAAGCGAAATATTACCCTCGTTGTAACTGCATGAAGGCGACGGCTAAACCGAGTTCCTCATTGACTTGGAAAAGCATCTTAGAGGGGCGAAAGGTATTGGAGGAGGGTATACGGTGGAGGATTGGGAACGGCGCTCAGGTAGCAGTTAAGGACCCGTGGATCCCCCGTGACAATGGGTTCAAACCCTCTGTTATTGCAGAGTTCGCAAGGGATTTTCATGTTAGTCAGTTTGTTGATTTTTCCAGCCACAGTTGGAAGGAAGATTTGGTGAGACAAGCCTTTGATTCTGATGATGCTGAAATCATTTTGGGTATCCCGCTACCTCAGTTCAAGATGAGGGATCAACTGGTGTGGCATTACTCTCCGAATGGTAGTTACAATGTAAAATCGGGGTACGAATCAGCTCTAGCTCTCAGAAAAAGGGGACAAATGGGCCACCGGGAAGAAGGGGAAGGCAGTGATCAAATGCAAAGAAAGAAGATTTGGAAAAGCGTGTGGGCACTTCCTTGTCAAGGTAAGGTTAAACACTTTGTGTGGAAATGCTTGCACGATATTGTTCCGGTGAAAGATGTTCTTGCCAGAAGGAATATGGTTAGTGATGTGCTTTGTCCTCTTTGCAAAGAGAAGAGGGAATCGACCATTCATCTGATGGCGAGGTGCTCTTTTGCACAAATTGTTTGGAGAATATCTCCTCTGGGAGTAGACATGGACTCTATTGAAGGGAACTCAATGCTGAGATGGTGGGAACAATTATTAGAAAGATGGAAAGGTATAAACGAGCAAAAAGAGGTGTGGGCAGCAGTGGGTGCGATCATGTGGAAAATCTGGAAGTGTAGAAATGATGAGGTTTTTAATAGCAAGGAATGGAGACCGGATGAAGCGTGCACTTCTGCGATTTTAGAAGCGACGGAATTTTTGGAGGCAAACCGTGAACTGAATGTGAGTAGGGGCCGCTTGCAAGCATTACCTGCAGTACATTACAACATATGGGAAAAACCCTGCGAGGGTGGTTTAAGATCAACTTTGATGGAGGTCTGGACAACTGGAGCAAGTTGAGTGGTGCGGGTATCATTATAAGGGATGAATTTGGGATTTTCCGAGCAGCCAGAGCAATTCATTATGGGCATTTGATGAATCCAGCGGTGATAGAAGCTTTGGCAGCAAGGGATGGTCTTTTATTTGCGAGGGAACTGGGTTTAAGATATATCCAACTAGAAGGTGATTCGCAACAGATTATTAATCTCATCCAAAAGCAGGAAGAAGGCAACATAGAAGTTGGGGTGATCATTGCCGATGTGACCAAATTGAGGGATTCGTTTGATGGATCAAAAGTGAGTTTTGTTAGGAGAGTTGGCAATTCGGTGGCACACTTAGTGGCCAAGAATGCTGTGAGAGGGAGTGAGATTCGTACTTGGGAATTTTATCCACCCCCTTGGCTTTACTCCTCCCTTTGTGAGGATAAGGGCCCTAACTGATGTATTGATCAATTTCTTGATAATAATATGATCCTAATCTTTGAAAAAAAAAAAAAAGTCAACGAGGAACAAAATCATATCCTCCAAATTATTCCCCTTGTATTGAGCCAAACCCATTCCCTTTTCTTTTCTTCCCATTCTATATTTGGGCAGATAGAGAGAGGGAGGGGGACAACAAGTATCCTCATTCTACATTTGGGCAGAGAGAAAGGAAGGGGGACAACAAGTATCCTTGTTCTTCCAAATTTCTATTTGCCCTTTGGTAAGTTGTTAATACTCTTCTAAATCTTGTGTTTATCATCATATATTTTTATATTGTGATGCCTTAATATCTATCTTTGAGCAAACTTTAGACTTAGCTTGAAAACTCCCATTAATGGTGTCATTTTTTCCCTTCTCTGTTTGAAGACCAGAACCAGATAGGTACCTGTCCGGCGATCAGTCATCTTTTTAATTTTGAAATTTCCCCAGGATTTCGTAAAACTCCGTTTTGTTTGATTCTTGCCCCAAAAGTTTCTATTTTGAATCTGCTATGAAGGAAAAATATGTTCAGAAAATACACTCAGAATCTGCATCTCGAATTCATCCTGAAAAATCCTAGATCGCCTAGCCATATAGATTTGCTATGTTTTATCTCTTTAATTAATTAACCCACCAACTGAAAATTAAATCAATCTCATCAATGGAAAGCAAACAAATAAAGAACGCCAGGATATACCTGAAAAATCCTAAACGGGAAAAAAAACCACGGGAAGGAAATCATGCACTATAACTCATTGCACGCGCGATTACAAACAAACCTATACTTATAATTAACCTAGAATCGCTCTCAGTTGACCAAGGTCGATTGCCAAATCACTCGTTCACCGCACCTAGTGCTTGACCGCCGCTACCTTGAATCGCTCAAGCACTTCCAGAATCCACCGAAAGAACAAATCACTCAATAGAATCAGAGTTTGAAAAGAACTCTTGGAGTAGTTATTCTGAAAGTCTGATGATTAATGAATCATATGTTTACTCCAAGAGACAAACTAAAATCTCCCTTAGGTATTTCTCAGTTTTGGAGCAAGGGAGGAACTGCACTCATATATTCGGTAACCTTGAAATCCCAAGCCTGTCAAGTTGCTCGATCACTAGTTAAAGCTTTTCTGGAGTTGCTCGAGCACTATTTCTGATAATCATTTTCATGATTTTGCACCCTTTTCTTGATCCCCTTTCTTTATTGAACTGATATATGCACGAAATTCTCTTGATACAATTCCCTTGATTCCTTCCATTTCCATCTTGCCATCCCATGCATATTGCCTTGACAATCTTTCCTTTTCCTGATATTGATTTTATTCCATGCCAGTTTCCTAAACAGTCTCTATCACACTCAATTACATAATATTTTTTATTTCCTTCCATTTCCTAAATAGACACTCTAATAAATAAATTACAACACGATAAATGGAGATACAAATCAATGTGTTTTTGTCATGGGATTTACCAAATAAAAAAGTGTCCTTACACATCCGTTTTACATCCTGGTCCAATTCTGACCAGTTTTGGAGTGTTGAGTTTTCACCCTACTTCTGGGCATTTCTAGACATTGAGTTCTTCACGACTTGTCTTCCGAGCATCGCGACCCGTAGCTCGCACGTTTGACAAGTTTGCTCGGCATGCTCTCGGTGAGTCTTCTGTATGCCTTGAATTTTCGGATGAGAAGCACGCGTGCTTTGTTTTGGCTTAGTGGTAGAACTTATTGTTTCGCATGCATGTGCTATTATGTTGCAAATATAGTACAATGTTTATAAGGATTTGGAACCACGTGAAGAAAAAAAAAAGAAAAGAAACGCATGCTCTCTCTTAAAATTGCCATGATTTTTAAGAAAACGGATAATTTGGGATTCATAACTATTAATGACACGTGGTTCGAACAGTGTCCGGCCACTAGGGGAAGTGAATTTTGAGGCAAAGTAATAAGGGAGATCATAGCCAGATGATCGTGGGGGTGACGTCACACCAAATATTTATATTTAGGGTGGCTCCCTTACTATTGGTGGCCGTTGAACATTTTGCGTATAGGTCGTTAATGAGATGGAAAACTTGACATATGATTGTCGTGAACGGTCCTTGTTGAGCCATTATTGGTTGAATGAAATGTTTGCAACATGGGCCTAAAATGTTGGATATAAAGATTTACATTTTGAGAAATGAATACGTTGATATATGTAACGTTGCAGGTATTTTATGATTTTGTGGAACACGCTTGAGTCCTTGACGGTCGAAGAAGCCTGGATGTTGTTTTGTTTCAATTATGTAGTTGGATCGTGTGAACTTTATAACTCAGACTTGTATGTTTTGTTGACGGTTGTGCCGGACTTGCAGCCAGGACCGTGGTTATGCTTATGTTGAGTTCAAGATGTTTGTAATAAGGGAAAATGACCGGTCAGAGGTGTTGACCGCAAAAAATTCGAATATCATGGTCTGGAATCTTCAATTTACCACTTGCATGACAGGAGGAAAAATATTGACAAATACATGGTGTACCCACTTGAAATGTCTATTTGACCCTCTTTGACTCAAAGATGACATTCATCGAATTCTATTTGACTTGGTCTATTTGAATAAATGTAATGGTCTTTTTAAATATAACATAAAGTCTTTTTGATTTTGTGACGTGCTCTTTTTTGCCCAAAGCAGGTTCGTTCAAGTTGACTCAGACATGACATTCGTCGAACTCTATTTGACTTGGTTTATTTCAATAAATGTAATGGTCTTTTTCAATATAACATAAAGTCTGGTTCATTTTTTGACGTGCCCTTTTTTTGCTCAAAGAAGGTTAGTTCAGTTTGAATGGGAGATGATATTTACTGAACAAGATATCACTTGGTCTTTATCAACAAAAGTAATGGTCTATTTCAATATAATAAAAAGTCTTTTTCATGAATTGACTTGCCCCTTTTTAGCCTAGGAAGGGTTGAGTTGATCAGATTTATCGAACCTTATATGACTTGGTCTTTTTCAATTAACGTGATGGTCATTTTGAATATAACATAAAGTCTGTTTCATATTTTGACGTGCTCTTTTTTGGCTGAAAGAAGGGAAAGGGTTTTGATGTTACGACGCCGTTTTATATTAAGGGCAAAATTGTCCCCACTGTTTCACCGGTGTTATGGTTACCATGTATTGGTAATTAAAACAGATGGTACCATGTATTGGTAGTTTCAGAACTGTAGACCATGAAAGTGGTGAATATTGGCTTCGTCCACCACTGACCAGTAATTTTCCCTTTGTAATAACTTCAACCTATCTTACACTTAGATCTAGTTGATTAATCACGCTTCCGCATTTTTTGTTATACCAGTGTATTTTTTTTTATAGATTAATGAGCATGAAATCCCTAAATTATTTAATTAGCAGGCCTTAGTGAGTTAACCTCATTGGCCAGTCATGACCCATGTATTTTTGGGTTGGGTCGTGACACGCACACTTCGATTAAGTCAAGAGACAAAACCCACCTACTCTAACAATGTGGAAGACATGCACACGAATCTGGTGGTTGTGTTCCGACAAAAATTGCCATCTACTCTAACAATGTCCCCCTTTGGCATTTTTGTGATAAAACCCCAACAATGATACTCGGCTCCACCAAGGACAAGACTTGTGGAAAATGGAAATTGTGAAATCTGGAAGCTCCTAATAATGCCATCCTCTCTTTGGCACATTTCTGGATCACCTCCATCCTGCCCTTTCAAAATATTGATGTGAACCGCTCAGTTCATAATTCCGCAAGAAAAATGAAAAAAATCTCAATAACAATGCAGCTCCATAGGACATCGATAGAAACCAAACTTCTCATGTTTTTTCAGATGGCAAACGTGATTTTAGACATAGCACGATTCGTTTACATGTCTGTCCAAGTCCAATCAAGCTAATCTTTCTGCACTGGCATTGTTTTTGTCTCGTCTAAAAAATGAGCGTTTCGGATTAGTAACATTGAAACTCTATTCTCAGTGGCAACTCCAGAAATTTCGGAGCATGGCAGAATGTGATTTTAAGGGTACCTGCGAGAAATCAGAAAAAAAAAATGACCGGGAATGGTTTGATTTAAGCAGTTTTTTATTGAACCGTTCAATGAAAACGGTTCCGATCAAGCCCTTCCTGGTCATTTTTTGCCGATATCTCGCGACTACTGTTAAAATCACGTTTTGATCACTTTAATCGGCTCGGATCATCGAAATTTGATCGAGAAAGCGAGATCCGCACGGTAAAATAGTGTGGGATCCCTCACTGAATAAGGATTGCTAATATGAATATTATTTATCAATCAATATATTGATCAATAATGACTAATACGACGCGCTACTCACGTCAGCATCTCACTGTATAGCAACAAAGGCTAATACACGACACTATATTTGACACGGACTTGATGGGAGGTCACTAGTAATCAACATCAGGGGGTTTTTAAACATCACGAGAAACAAACAAAAGGGAAAAACTTCTAAAAGCTGTAAGCTTTGGCATTACTTAGCTGTAAATGGATTAGGATTAGTATGACTCCCCAAAATATCTGGTGATCTGATGGTTTACTGTGTACAAACTTCCTTCGCTTTCAAGAGATCATAGACTTTGAACATCTACAAAGATATTTGCGGACACGATGTTTCGTAAATGACTCGCTCTGCCTTATAAGTCCTACTATGGTGGTTGTGATGTAAACTTTGCAAAATTCTCTACACGCCATCTCTACATTATAATTCATTGCTATATTGGAAAAAATATCAACCACACTCAACATATTGTTTGATTTGACATGCTACCACAAAATAGTGTATCATTACATTGTTCCTAATAATCTATCAAATAATTTCTGCATGATGCTTTAAGTTTCGTGTGTTGTTTCACAGTTGCTCTTGGCAACGCATTCCTCAGTTTGTTAATGTTGTACCGACGCGCGTAGGCATCTCACTAGTTTGTGAGAAAACCCCAACAATGATACTCTACTCCTAATAACTTTCCAAATGGACAAATCTAATTATAATATTTTTTTTTGATCGGCAAAAGAATTTTATTAATCTCCAAACAGAAAGTTACAAAGATTAAAAGGAAGCGAGAGGAAAGCGGCATCACAACCAAAAACCTACATCCCAACAATGTTGGCACCTAGGCTAAGGACAATCATATGGCACCCGCTACGAAAAAAAGAAAAGAAGTTAGCGAGGAGCCAACCGAAAGGAAAGAGAAGACCAATTCAACAAGCCACATACACTGCAAATGAACCATCGGAACCAAAAGGGAATGGATTTGAGACGGCCAAGACCGCACTGTCATAGATACCGAGCATCTCGAAAATTCCGTTGACAGCTTTATCATCAACAGCAGCAAAACAATGGAAGTGAACCATGGAGCACCAAACCTCTTAGACAGCTTTACATTGTTTACGTGGTACCAGCAATATTGGACTTTTGAGCTGGATAAATACATCTCAGGCAAAAAGCTTGGTACAGATCTTGCGATATATCTCTGTTGACAGCAGAATCTTCAATAGTCCTATGAATAATTCTTGCTGAAAATTAATCTGGAACAAACTAGAGCTCCATGAGCTGAATGAACAAGATTCTTGGAGGTGCATAGTTGAATGTCTTGTTCAATGTTCATAATTCTGCAAAAAAAAAAAAAATCTCAATAACAATGTAGCTCCATAGGACAACAATAGAAACCAAACTCACGTTTTTTCGGATGGCAAATGTGATTTTAGACATAGAACGATTCGTTTGCATGTCTATCCAAGTCCAATCAAGCTAATCTTTCTGCACTGGCATTGTTTTTGTCTCGTCTATAAAATGAGCGTTTCGGATTAGTAACATTGAAACTCTATTCTCAGTGGCGACTCCAAGAATTTCGGAGCATGGGGTCATCCATAAACGTCAATACTTTTGCCAATTGTATAACCGAAAAATATAACATAATAATGGCAATTAAAAACCAACTTCCAACAAAAATCACATTTAAAGCTCGACAAGCATTTCAACTTGTACACAAAAGATATCAAAATGCATATACTAATAATCTTTCTTATAAGTTCTCAACAACAAAAAAAAATTAAAAAAAAGAAGCTACACGAGCTTCTACAATTGCATTCAACACGATTTCATATTTTGAAATCGTTGCATGATAGTCTCTATGTCAATATATAGCATCAATTTCTATTTTCCCAAAAAGTCAAACAACCCATATCCTTTATAGACTTTGCCAAAAAATCAAACAACACATATCAAACTTGAGTATATATATACTATACCTTGGGGGTGTCCATCGTTGCTCTCTAGTACCAATAACTGATTATGTGAGCTACATCTGGACACTACAACCGTTTCCTTGTCAAAAAAAAAATGCCTGAGTATATACAAATTTCAAATTGCAAAGCTTATAAAATTATTCATATCATATTTTATGTATATATAGGATACTGTATTCATATTACTTATTCCCAATCCCACACAAGTTTTATACATTTAAACTAACAAGCCCTAAAATATTCAAAGTAAATGACGATAATGAAGAGGGGTCGCCAGACCCCGCAACCTTGGCTGTGGCGTCGCCACTGACTGTTCTGTTGGGACCTACCGTAGAAAATTAAGTTTAGAGAAGTCCTGACATATGGGATACAGAGGTGCCAATCAATGTCTTCTTCAACTCCACATAATTTAATTTCACGTTGATCAGTCCACACATACAGGACCAATAGATATTTCACTCAAACTGAAAACACCCAAAAAGAGAGTTGAACCAATGAGAAAACTGGAATCGAGTTTGGAAATGATCAGCGAAACAATCTGTAGTTCTTGAGAGCTCAAAGCAGACATGAAGATGAGTCTAGCAACCAGATCTCTCTCGATTGATCTCATAGCCTTATTTCTCTCCCTCATCCCATTCCTTCAAATCAAAGCCCTTGCCCTTGACACAACAATATCATCCTTTATTCTTTCGAAAACTATTAATGTTGCTGGCAACGAGACTGATTTCCATTCATTATTGGCCTTCAAGTCGAATATTTTCCCAGAATATCAACAGGCCTTGAGCTCATGGAATGACTCTCTCCATTTCTGTCAGTGGGACAGTGTCCAATGCGGACGCCGACACAAAAGAGTCACCGTTATAGACCTTACGTCAAAAGGTGTAACGGGTTCTCTGTCTCCTTATATTGGGAACCTCAGTTTTCTCCAGGAGCTCAGCCTCTTTAACAACACTTTTATAGGTGAAATTCCAACTGAAATCGGTAATCTTTTCAGGTTACAGAAATTGGATCTGGGCATTAACGGGTTTGAAGGAAAAATTCCAACAAGCCTATCTCGTTGCTCCAATCTCAAGTACCTTAGTATAGGCAAAAACAAGCTAATTGGAGAGTTCCCAAAAGAACTCGGTTACTCAATGCCGAGACTCATATTACTCATCGTAAGTACAAACAATTTGACTGGAGGGCTTCCTCCGTCGATTGGGAATCTTACTTTTCTGCTAATCTTTGGTGCCTCTAACAATCAGTTGGGAGGAAGTATTCCAAAAGCTTTGGGTCAATTGAAAACCCTAAGGTCCTTATGGCTGGGTTTCAATCAACTTTCAGGTACCATCCCTCATTCCTTTTACAACCTATCGTTGCTAGTTACATTATCAGTGCCTAATAATCGACTTTGGGGTAGTCTTCCGCCGTCATTCGGTTTCATGTTCCCTCGTCTTAAATTATTTCAGCTATATAAAAACCAATTTAATGGCCCAATTCCGCTTTCAATATCCAATTGTTCGCAGTTGGGAAAGCTCGAAATAATGCAAAACAATTTCAGTGGAAAAGTAAGAAATGATTTCGGAAACTTACAGAATCTCTACTGGATATCTTTAGCTTATAACAATTTTGAAGCTAAGGGATCTGATGGACTGGCCTTTCTTAGTTCTTTGACCAATTGTAGCCATTTGAGAGTGGTAGAAATGGAGAATGGCCAATTCGGAGGGGTATTACCGGATTCTGTGGGCAATCTATCTGTCTCTTACTTGTCACTGGGTCTAAATCAGTTGTACGGATCTATTCCTTCAACAATAGGAAACCTTGTGAATCTTCAAACCTTAGCTCTAAAAAATAACCTATTCACGGGCCCAATTCCCAGTAGCATAGGTTATCTGCGTAAGTTGCAAGTGTTGGACTTTTCAAACAACAATATTACAGGTAAAATTCCGGACTCTATTGGGAATTTGTCATTGCTGATTAATCTTTACTTGCAGCAAAATGGACTAGAGGGTGCCATACCCTTTAATCTTGGCAACTGTCAGAATTTGTTACTGCTGACACTTTCTGATAATAACCTTAATGGGAGCATACCAAGACAACTTTTGACGGTCTCTTCGTTGTCAATTAGATTGGATCTAGCTCGCAACCGTTTGTCTGGATCCTTGCCACTTGAGGTTGGAAACCTTAAGAATTTAGCAACACTTGATGTCTCCGAGAATGGTATGTCGGGTGAAATTCCTAGCACTCTTGGCAGCTGCAATAGCCTTGAAAACCTATATCTGCAGCACAATTTCTTTCGAGGATCCATTCCTGCATCAATGGAATCCTTGAGAGGTATTCAGGATTTAGACATTTCTCACAACAACTTATCTGGTCCAATTCCGGCATTCTTAGGGACTTTTGCCCTGAAGAATCTTAATTTGTCTTTCAACAATTTTGAAGGATTTCTACCAATGAAGGGTGTTTTTACAAATGCAAGTGCAGTATCAGTTGTCGGAAATTATAGGCTTTGTGGTGGCATTTCTGAATTGCGACTAGCTCGGTGCACCACGAAAAAATCAAGAAATACTAAGTTTCTTTCGCGGATGTTAGGAATCATAGTAGCTTCGATACTCAGTGTAACCATAGTGTCGTCTTTCATCATATGTTTGTTCACAAAGAAAAGAAAGACCAAACCTATAGTTTTATTGTTGAAAGATACATTCTTGAAAGTCTCTTATGGAGAACTTTTCAAAGCAACTGAAGGTTTCTCTTCGACGAATCTACTTGGTTTTGGTAGTTTCGGTCGTGTGTATAAATGTGTTATTGAACAAAATGGGGAGTTAGTTGTTGCAGTCAAAGTACTTGATCTTCAAACTCGTGGCGCTACCAAGAGTTTCATGGTAGAGTGCGAAACCTTAAGGAATATTCGACACCGAAATCTGGTTTCGATCATAACTGCTTGTTCTAGCATGGATTTTCAAGGGAATGAGTTTAAAGCTCTAGTCTACGAGTTCATGCCGAATGGAAATCTAGATAATTGGTTGCATCCTATTCCAGAAGCAAATAATGGGGAACGTGAGTTCGTGGGACTCGATTTTCTACAAAGAGTAGACATTGCCATAGACGTGGCTTGTGCACTCGATTATCTTCATCACCAATGTGAAAGGCCAATTATTCACTGCGATCTAAAGCCGAGTAATATCCTTCTTGATGGTGACATGATTGCCCACGTTGGCGATTTCGGTCTAGCTAGATTTCATGCAGAGCTCAACCCTCCAAGTACTAGTAGTTCAACTGCAATAAAGGGAACCATTGGATATGCAGCTCCAGGTAAGAACAAACTTTTTTATCCATGTTTTTCTTTAATTCTGCCTCATATAATATACTTACCAAATTTTAGCACAAGGGTAGTTATTGCCCGTTCCGCTAAGATTTTTATTTTTAAAGCACTTATTTTTTGTTACGAGACATGTCATTCTCTCACAATACATCACACCTTTAATTAAGAAAATATGTATTAATTTAAAAAAACAAGTACTTATTTCCCTTAGCGAAATGGGACGACACCACAAAATTGTTGCGTGGGTTGGGATCTGTCCATGCCATTCAGGATGATAATTGAATGATGATGGTATAATAAGTAGATGAAGCACAGACATAAAAAAAAAGAGGGGAACTCCCTTTACATATTAGAGTAAATGTACAAGATTTATTTTAGCACAAGGGTAGTTATTTCTTTTTGTTTTCGTATCGCGTTTGTTATCCAAAAATGGATCGATCCTTCGGTGTTAAAGTTTGAATGTTATGAATTGCAGAGTATGGTCTAGGAAGCGAGATGTCAACTAATGGAGATTTTATAGTTATGGAATCTTGTTGTTGGAGATGATAACAAGGAAGAGACCTACTGACAAGTTGTTTGAGCCAGACCTTAATCTTCATAACTTTGCAAGGATTGCCATGCCTCAACGTGTGGTAGAGATTGTAGATCCTATGCTCTTAACCGAGGAGACAAATGACAACAAAATGATGGAAAATCTGATCTCCCTCATCAAGATAGGATTGGCATGCTCTACAGAGTCCCCAAAAGACCGAATGAACATAAATACTACGCTCCATGAGCTTCATCTGGTCAAGAATAATATTTTGAAGGTAAGCAGTTGAAGATCTTACTCAATATTTTGTAAATTCGTTCTTTCATGGTTTTGAACCCTCTCATTTTCTCTTATATTGGCTTCAATCCTCCAGGGTTTTATTTTTCAAGGGCAATATTGATAGCTAGACATTTATATTATAAAACAAGGCAGCCTTTTTGTCTACCCATATAAATATGAGTACCCCTCCAACCGTTGGATCGCAATTTCAATAGGTTATGATTGTTGAATTGAATCATTGATTCCAACCCACTTATGTCTACCCAATAGTTTTCCTCTTCTCCATCGTGTTTCCTCTCTTCCTCCATAGTTACTTCAATTCCCACCCCATCCCCCCCCCCCCCCCCCCCCCCCCCCCCCCCCCCCCCCCCCCCCCGCCTCCTTCTCTCTCTCTCTCCAAACTCCTCCACCAATTAGCCGTTCCACAGACCCACCAATCAGCCGTCCACGAAATCGATTCCTTAGGGTTTTTTTGCGGAAAAATTAATGTGGCCTAAATTGTTGTTTAGGATGGGAATTGTTTTGATGAGTCTTACTGGGGAAAAAAATGCTATTTAGGATGGAAATTTTTTTGCTGTTTAGACAAAGAAAATGGATATCGTCTTTCAAAGAGGCTCATTTTGTATTTGTTAAAAAATTCATGTTTGACAGAGTGAAAATAGAGGAGAGTGAATTAATTTTTTATGCCCACTTTTGTGTAGCTCTCTTAATTTTTGGATAGACTTTGTGGTCTGACACTTCAAGGACACACGACACAATGGAAACAACACGTGGAGACATGTCTGGATATGCCACATGAGGTATCATTACCAGGGGAAATGCTGCGGATATAGCAAAGTGAATTCTAACACTTTTTAAAAGCTTTACTAGGATAACATATGTATCTTAAAAAGAATTCCAATTGGGAGTTTATTTGTTATGGATTTTGTTCCTCTTTCGTTTGAATGGTATTGTTTGATCAGATCACTACAGGATCAACACACCCCTTTCCCTAGGTAACAATGTGATCAAATCATTCCAGCACCAGCACATCCCTTTCAATTCCCTCGCTCTCTCCCCTATCGCCAAGCGTATGACCGAAATGTGTTGCGCCGTGCCTTCAGGCACAGGCATTCACTAGTTCTTCATAACTCAGGTTGTCGGAGCCAGCATTACGACGCACTATGAGGATCCGACCTGTGTTCCGACATCCTACGACGCACTGTGAGGACCCGACCTGTGTTTGGATTGATTAAATTAGTAATCGAGTTGTTTTAATTAGTTAGAGTGGTCAAGCATTATTTATTTTTTTTTAAAGTAGTTCGTGTAACTTAAATCTATTTTGACTAAATTAGTTTTTTTTTTTTTTTAAAGTAGTTCTTGTATTTTATTGGCAAAAAAATTCTTATTATTTCTAAGTTCTAGTAAGAGAGAATTTCGTGACTGTACGTGTGTGCATGTGGCTAGGAGGAACGAAATCATATCATAAACTAGTTGTATAGTCCTCCCTTTTCTCTCGAACCCTCCAAATAATGCTAGGTACACAGAAAATATATCCTGAAATTACCCCAAAAAGATAAATTTACGGTACAGATTCACTTCAAAAGTAAATCAACGGTATAGATTCACTTTTTGGGTAATTTCGGAGTAGATAGATTTTACGTGTGCGTAGAATTATTGAATCCGTCCCCTCCATTTCCGTTCTCCTCCTACGTGGACTCCTCCCGACCAAAACTTAACTTATTTCCCTTGTATTGAGCCGAACTCATGCCCTTTTCTTCCCATTCTACATTTGGGAAGAGAGAGAGAGAGACAGAGAGAAAGAGAGGGAGGGGAGAACAAGTATCTTTAAATTGCTCTTCCAAATTTTAATCTCAGTTCTTCCCGTTTTCCATTTCCACTTTGGTAAGTTCTTAATACTTTTCTAAATATTGTGTTTATCATCATATATTATTTTATTGTGACGCCTTAATATCTATCTTTGAGTAAACTTTAGACTTAAGCTTGAGAACTTCCATTAATGAAGTCATTTCCTCACCCCCCAACCCCCCCCCGGTTTGGAGACCAGAACCAGTCTGCACGACTGGTACCCGTCCGGCGATCAGTCAAATCTACCGAAAAATTCCTAGGACTCTATAAATTTCTGAGTTAAATTGATATTGGTTTTCATCGGTTTCCCGGGACTGCTCTGTTTCAGAAACCATACCGGATAGCTATCGTGAACCTTAATAAGTTTGGTTTGAATGTGTTTAGGTCCGAACATTGGGGACCCGTAGCTCGCACGTATGACAAGTTTGCTCGGTACGCTCTCGGTGAGTCTTGTATATGCTTTACTTGAATTTTCGGATGAGAAGCATGCGTGCTTTGTTTTGGCTTAATGGTAGAACTTATTGTTTTCACGTGTACATTGAAATATGGTAAATGTTCGCGAGGATTTCAAACCACGTGAAAAAAAAAAAAAGAAACGCGCGCTATCGTTTTAAATTGCCATTATTTATATGAAAACAGATAATTTGTTGAGATTCATAACTATTAATGACACGCGGTTCGAAGCGAGGCGAAGTAATAAGGGGGGATCATAGCCAGATGATCGTCGGTGACATCAGGCCAAATATTTATATTTAGGATCGCTCCATAACTACTGATGGGCGTTGAACATGTTGCTTATAAGTCGTTAATGAGATGAAACACTTGACAGGTGATTGTCATGAACAGGCCTAGTTGAGCCGTTTTTTCTGAATGAAATGTTTGCAACATGGGCTTAAAATGTTGGATATAAAGATTTACATTTTGAGAAATGAATTCGTTGACTTATAAGTTCATGGGAAACTAACAAGTTTGTCATATCTTGTGTCACACTAGCCTAATGTTTAAAACATCATTGTACGTAATATTGCAGGTAATTTATGATTTTGTGGAACACGCTTGATGCACTTGCAATAAAGCTAGGGTCCTGATTGAACAAGACGTAGTCCTATCTATCTACCTCTCCAGACCTCGCTTCTTAATATTGTTACTCTTCCATGTTGTGTACTCTCAAGAACCTCTTCAATACCGAAGAAGCCTGAATGTTTGTTGTTTAGTTTCAATAATGTAGTAGGATTGTGTGTACTTGTAACTCAGATTTGTATCTTTTGTTGACGGTTGTGCTAGACTGTGGCCAAGAGGCCCAAGACCGTGGTTATGCTTACGTTTAATTCAGGATGTTTGTCATAACTTTGACCTATCTTACACTTAGCTGTTGTTAATTTATCACATTTTCGCTTTTTTCTGTTACACTCGAGTATTTTTATTTATTTATAGATTAATGAGCAGAAAATTTCTAAACTATTTAATTCACAGGCCTTAGTGGGTAAACTTCATTGGCCGATCATGACCCATGTGTTTTTGAATTGGGTCGTGACATGCAAACTTCGATTAAGCCGAGAGACCAAACATAAGAAAAATCACAAAAGAAAGAGTAAAAGTAGAGAAGAAGTAAAGAAGAACAATCTTTTCCCCAATTGTAAAACCTTTCTTCTGATTACAAAAGCTTCATTGCTCCCGATTACCAAAGCTTTCTTTCTTAAAACCCTAACTCAGCTACTTATGTGGATTCGCTGGAATCCCCATGGAATCCAAAATACATTTAACTGAAACCAATACTCACGGAATCCAAATTACATTCTACTCCAATGAATACCAAAGCTCTTGCCAGCTGGACCTCAACACACTCCATGACTAACCAACCTCAACTGCCAGGTGGTGGAATTACTAACTAGTAGAATTTCAGTTAGTGCATCTGCTTTACACGGCCCTGCAAAGTGATGGGGGTGTCAATCACCATCAGTTTGGATTTGAGGAACTGAAATCTATCAACACTCAAAGACTTGGTAAAAATGTCAGCAATCTGTTGCAAAGAGCCAATGTGCTGAACCATGATCTGTTTACTTAATACTTTTTCTCTTATGAAATGATAATCTACTTCCACATGTTTTGTCCTTGCATGAAATATAGGATTCGAAGTTAATGCAATAGCAGACTGATTGTCACACCAAATCAAATGAGGTAAAGAAGGTGTGACATGAAGATCAAGAAGCAATTGCTGAACCCAAGTGACATCAGCTGCTGTATGTGCTAAAGCTCTGTATTCTGCCTCTGTAGAAGATCTGGCAACAGTGTGTTGTTTCTTTGCACACCAAGAAATCAAATTTGAACCAAGAAACAAACAACACCCTGTGGTTGACCTTCTATCGAAATGATCGCCAGCCCAATCAGCATCTAAAAATGCTGTGAGTGTCAAAGAACTCAGCACAAAATGAAGCCCTTGATAGAGTGTCCCTTTGATATACCTCAGGATTCTTTTTACAGCAATGAAGTGACTATGTCTAGGTGCATGCATATGCTGACAAGCAAGATTTACAGCAAAAGAAATCTCAGGTCGAGTCAGAGTCAAATATTGTAATGACCCAACAATAGTTTTGAACCACTGATAATTAGAAAATAATGGATCCGGATCCAGCACAGCGGGTTTCACAGATGAGGGAGATAAGCTAGATTTACACTCATACATTCCAGCCTTGTAAAGAAGATCAATTGCATACTTTGTTTGAGATAAAAGAATACTTGAGGAAAGCTTTTGAACCTCAATTCCTAGAAAGTAACTTAATGTCCCCAAGTCCTTCATGACAAACCGTGTATGCAGAGTGGTAATCAACTGAGTAATATACTGTGTATCACTTCCGGTGATAAGAATATCATCCCATATACTAGTACAAGAGTGAGACCATGAGTAGTCTTGAGAGTAAACAATGATGAATCAGCTTTGCTATTTGTAAATCTCTGCTGAACAAGAAAACCAGAAAACAAAGAAAACCATGCTCTAGGAGCTTGTCTCAGACCATACAAAGTTTTGTTGAGCCTGCCAACATGAGTAGGAAGTGTTGTACTCCTATACCATTGCGGTTGTTTCATATACACTTCCTCCTCCATAATGCCATGTAAAAAGGCATTGGAAACATCTAGTTGTCGAATAGTCCAATTATAATGAACAGCAAGACTCAAAACTATTCTAACAGTTGGTTGTTTAATAACTGGACTAAATGTTTCTGTAAAATCCAATCCTTCTCCTGTTGATTACCATTGGCCACCAACCGTGCTTTGTACCTTGCGACACTACCGTCTGAGTGTCTTTTGATTTTATAAATCCACTGACACCCTATAACATTTGCTCCAAAAGGTGGAGAGACCAATGTCCAGGTGCCCTGTTGAACGAGTGCTTTGTATTCTTCGGCCATAGCATGTTGCCATTCAGAATGCTGAACAGCCTCAGAAAAATACCTAGGTTCAGTGGTTGGGGCAGAAGCTGCCACTACAGCAGTCAAACTCATGATTTGTTTAGGTTTGTGAATACCATTTTTAGATCTTGTGGTCATGGAATGTTGAATGGGAGGAATAAAAGAAGACTGAGAAGAACTAGAGACAACAGAAGAAGAAGATTTAGAGATATGAGAGGGATACAAAACAGGGGACGAATTCAGAGGAGCAGAAGATATAGGTGGAGATGGAGATGAACTGAGTGGAGAAATTGGTGGGACAATCGGAGAAGACATGGGAATAGGATGAGAAAAGGGAACTGAAGGAGTAGAGGGAGGTAAATCAATAAATATATCCTCAAAAGATGTTAGAGGAATAGAAAACTGCACAGTATCAGGAACAGAAGAAGAAGTATAAGATGAAGAAATAAGCTTAGAGTAGGGAAACTCACTTTCCATGAATTTGACATGCCTTGAGACATAAACCTTTTTAAGCACTGGATCATAGCATTTATATCCCTTTGTATTATCACAATAGCCTAGAAACACACAAGCTTTAGATTTAGGAATCAGCTTATGATCAGCATAAGGTTTCAACCAACGGTAACAACAACAACCAAAGGGTTTTAAACTCATGTAATCAGGGTGAGTTTGGAACAAAAGAACAAAAGGGACTTGGAATTTTAAAGAAGAATGAGGTAACCTATTGGCTAAGTAAACTGCAGTTGTAAGTGCTTCAAGCCAAAACACAGTAGGTAATTGAGCTTGTAACAAAAGAGCAATAGTAGTTTCAATCAGATGTCTACGCTTCCTCTTGACGACCCCATTCTGTTCAGGGGTGTGAGGACAAGTTGTTTGATGCATAGTGCCATTTGACAGAAATAGATGAAGAAGAAAGTGATTAACAACATTATCACTTCTCACAGTCTGAATGTGTTTCTTAAAGTGTGTAAAAACATAAGCTTAATTTGAACTCTGCTATTTTATGTTTCACCTCAGACTTATAATGAAGAGGAAATAGCCAAGAAAATCTAGAATAGTCATCAATGATCAAAAGATAATATCTAAAGCCTTTATTAGATGGAACAGGTGAGGGTCCCCACACATCCATATGAACAAGTTGAAAGGGCTCAGTAGACTGAGTAGTAGAAGTAGGAAAAGGAAGTTTATGACTTTTAGCCATGTTACAGCAAGTACAGTTTACAACATGAGACACTGTAACAGGTAAATTGTACTGCTTTATTAAAGAAGAAAACAGAGAAGCACTAGGGTGACCTAGTTTTTGATGCCAAAGTAAAGCTGAAGCTGAAGTAGGAGCAGGTTTACTCAGAAAAGCAGAAGAGGTGAAGCCAACAGGAGAAGCTCTAGAGGAGGTCAGGATGGGATATAACCCCTTGTGGCAAGGTCCTTGGTACAGAATTTTTAGAGAAAGCTTGTCCTGAATGACAAGTCCAGATGAGTCAAATATTAGAGAACAATTATTATCATTAGCAAACGTATGAACTGAAATGAGATTATGTGTGATGTGAGGTGTATGAAGAATATGAGAAAGATGAAAAGAAGCTTGAGGAGTAGGTAACAAACCTGTTCCAGACTTCCAGTGTGTGTGACCTGTAGTGTGGACCCATTACCAACCATAATTCCATCTGAACCATTGCCAGTCTGAGGGTGTGTTAGATTCTGAAGATTATTTGTAATGTGATTTGTTGCTCCTGAATCAAAGAACCATGGTTGAGTAGAAGTTGATGCCACAGTAGATGGAGCAGAATGAGAAAATCCCCCATACAAAGAGCTTGGTCCTGACTTTCCTTGAGTACCATAAGTAGTAGGCATCCCAACATTACCAGACAACACTGGATGACCATAACCAGCAGTCAGCCCAAAATTTTCAGAAGACCCCTGATTGCCATAACCACTAGTCATTCCAATATTACCGAGTGAACCATTTCCAAAACTACCTGACACTCCAATGTTACCAAGAGTACCATTGTATCCTGTCATATCATAGTTTCCAGCATAACTTGTGAAATGAGCCTATGGAGCATGAGTAGAGGACACAGGAGAATGTCCAAATGTACTTGGATAACCCCCAAACTGTCTTGGATATCCCCCAAACTGCCTTGGGACCTAGAGCTGCATAGATTGCACAGGAGGACCACCAGAAAACTGACCAGAATACATCCATGGAGGTTGCTGAAAAGACTGACTCCTCCATGATCCTCCAGTTGGACCATAATAACCAAAGGCAGTAATATGATTTGTTCTACCACAAATTTCACAAGGATCTCTTGGAAAATGTGGACCTCTGCCACCTCTTCCTCTAGTAAAACCTCTAGAAGCATTAGGAAAAGATGGCATTTGAGGCAAAAATTGATTAAAAGAAGGCATGTTCTGAGGCAGCATTTGCTGAAACTGATTCTGAGGTTGTAACTGACTAATGGATGACATAGTTTGAGAATAAGGTTGTGGCAATGAAGTAGATGGATTTGCCCCAGAGGAAGATGAAATAAGTGTCATTAAGAGAGACACCAGATGGTATGAGTGGTGTGAGAGGTAGCGGTCATAAGAACAGTGGAATTCTCCACATCTAGAGATTTTTGAAGCAACTGAACATCTTCACTATTTAACATCATAAAAACCTCATCAAAACTTAAGGTATGTCCCCGAGTACGTACCGCTCATACTGCAGTTTTGAGGCCATTAAAGGCTTTAGGTAAACCACGCAAGGTATGAAAAACAAGTTCATTATCATCTATTGGACTGCCTGCAGCGGCCAATTTCTGAGCCAATTCCTTAATTTTGTCAATGTAGATTGCAACAGTTGAGGTTTTTGAATGATTGTAAAGTTGTGTCCTGAGTTCTTGAACATGTGTTTCAGATAAGGCATTATACCTATTGGACAATGAAAACCACACCTCTGTGGCATGACGTAACGCTAAAACATATGGTAGGGTTGCAGCTGAGAGAGATGCAGTAAGACAAGAGAGATGTTGGGAATCGATCAAGCACCACAGTGTATAAGCAGGATTCAAAGTTTCTGTACCTTCAGCATCTAGAAGCTTTGGTGGTGGAACAGCAATAGATCCATCAAGATAACCATAGAAACCGTTCGCAAGCATGACGTTCTCGACCTGAATCCGCCATAGAAGATAATTCGTGCCATCAAGCTTGATGTTGACAAGAGAATGAAAGTTGGACACCAGAAACGCGAGAGAAGCTGGAAGAGTAACGCCAACAGTACTCATGATCGAAGACAAACAATCGCACCAGAATCTTGAGACGTCAGTCGGAATGCTCTGATGCCATAAGGAAAATCACAAAAGAAAGAGTAGAAGTAGAGAAGAAGTAAAGAAGAACAATCTTATTCCCCAATTGTAAAACCTTTCTCCTGATTACAAAAGCTTCATTGCTCCCAATTACCAAAGCTTTCTTTCTTAAAACCCTAACTCAGCTACTTCTGTGGATTCGCTGGAATCCCCATGGAATCCAAAATACATTTAACTGAAACCAATACTCACGGAATCCAAATTACGTTCTACTCCAATGAATACCAAAGAAGCTCTTGCCAGCTGGACCTTAACACACTCCATGACTAACCAACCTCAATTGCCAGGTGGTGGAATTACTAACTAGTAGAATTTCAGTTACTGCATCTGCTTTACAAAACCCACCTTCCATTCGACAATGTTGGAAGAAAGCAAGAATCGAATCACCTTGGCAATGTCCCAACATGGACCTTCAACATGGATATTAAACAGGATTAATCAATTTAAATAATGGTGTGACCAATAAGGCTTTCACTGTAAACTGGATGAATTATATGTTAGGACCACATTACCGATCTTTCACAATTTTCTAAGCCATGTCTTCGACTTCTCTTAAACTGTTGGGTTTCACTCGTTTATGTGCATTTACTATACGTTTTCGATTTGAACCAATAATGCTTTCATCGTATGATTTTATTGGTAATTTTGATTTATCCTTTTGCTCTTCCAAATACTCTCATTGAGATGATCAACTTGTATAACCTTAAAAGATTCGCACAAGAGCATTAATGCTACTAAGAGCATCTCCAAGAGCCTAACCAAAATTTTAGCCATTTGGTTAGGATTTCCCTCTTAGCTAGCCACCAAACAAGTGTAACACCCAACAGTCTAGTCATTTTCCTCGACCAAAAAAAAAGAAAGATACTACACACACACACACACACACACACACACACACATATATATAAATGCATATATACTCATGTACGCATATCTAAACAACAGGAAACAAGATCCGGCCACATATCGCTTGGAAACTCGAGAAACCCAGGAAACTAAAAAAACCACCGAAGGAAGTCAAGCTCGAACGAAGACAATCGAATGACAACGGCAAAATCTGACTTAGCCGGATGGAGTGGCGCGGTTGACCAGTCTTTCATCTGTAGCCAAGAAACAAGGCCACCACCGCCGATCGTTCGAGGGCCTGGATCCGGCCAACGATGACTGGATCTGGAGGGAGACAGAGAAACCTCGCCACAACAGGCGAGGAGTTTTGCGGTAGACAATAAGGCGAGTTCCAAGCGAGGCTGATGGGTCTTCCTTTTCCGGCCATTTCAGGCCATTTTGTCCAACAAGAGGATTACCTAAGTTTGCTGGAGATGTTCTAACACCACATTTTTTACTTCGTAGACACAAGTGTGGTGAGTGTTGGAAATTGACTAGAATTCCTAAATTGACTAAAATTATTGGGATTGGAACAGTTAAAGTCAGAATGCATGATGGTTTTATGAGGACATTGTTTGGTGCTCGACATGTACCATACTTGAAAAGGAACCTTGTCTCTTTGGGTTGGAAGCATACCGCTGAAGGTAGAGTCTTGAGGGTTTCAAAGGGTGCTTGTGTTTTGATGAAGGTGAAATTATATTAAGCACTAGAAGAGTCTTGGGGGGAATCCCGGGGAGGGGGTGGCGTGAAAAGGACAACCAATTAAAAATTCACGCAACCTCCAATTTTAATCCATTAACCAAGTTCCATGCTATTCTAACAATTTAACAATTAAAGTCAATAGCAATAAATCTAAAGAATGCAAACCCGAGGATATATGTGGAAACTACTTAGGGTCAACACACCTAAGCATAAAAACCACGGCCTAACTACCAATTTTGCTATAGATCAAAAGGTTTACAAAGTGCTAAGAGAGAAATTACAACTTTACCCCAAAAACTTAACCTAACTCCACCACATTGATGTAGCTCCCCGAGCTCCTTCTTGATCCCATAGCTACCACAAGTCCAACGCCTCGATCTCCGCTCACCGTGGCTCCAGAATCTTCTGGCCAAGTAGAATCATCGGCATGTGTGAGTGAATTTTAGAGAAATGAAGATTTTTGTTTTTGCAAATTAAAACAATCTCGAGAGAATACATCATTTCTCTAGATTGACTAAAGATGACCAAGATACAAGATCCAAATCATCAAACGCAAATTTGTGCCCAAATGAATAGAGAGAAGAGTGCTCTCTCTCTCTCTCTCTCTCTCTCTCTCTCTCTCTCTAAAATGGCTGCCAAAATTCGTGCCCTAATTGTATGGAAAATAAGTATATATAGTAGCAAGTATAAACCCTAACAAGGAGCCAATAAGAAGACAACACATAAGCGCTACCACGAGCTAGCATGGCTTCCCAGCAATCACAAGGCCAAACGCTAGCACAGCACTACCAAGCACTACCTTTAAAAAGGCGCCAACAAGACAAAAGACTAATGCTGGAGATAAGCCAAGCGCTAGCACGCGCTTGTTTACATCCTAAAATATGTCACCCAATGAGAAAATTACACGTGTCATCAAATAGTGCGTTAACCAATCAGAACATGTCTAAATTGAACCCGGAATACATAGGATTGCTGGATTTAATGATGACGTTGTTTTAGTACTGAACGGTATCGTTTTGATTGGAACCGACGACGTTTGGATGATAATTAGGGATGGTTTTAGGAACAATTAAGATTGACCGTTGATTAATCTGTGGAATCATCACACAGTGCCATCACTGCCTTAGTTTATAACTGAGATTGGATGCAATTGTAGGGAATCATTTGAAAATCCAGACGTGTTGCATTAATTCACGTTGCTTGAAAATAGGAAAACCACGATCCAGGGAGTGGCCACGAATACCATTATCAAGCATGAAACCATGAACATCAGCATCGAAGTAACCGTTCAAAGGCCCCTCTCAACCGTTTCGAGGGGAAATGGGTAGTTCGAGCAGGTCGTGGGGATTAACGTGGGAAGCGGAGATCGAAGGCAAGCCCCTCGTCTATAAATAGAAGAAGCAAGTGAAGAGAGAGGCCCCCGACAAAAATTCATATCATCTGACAACTCATACAAAATGATTGCTCAGAGATCTATCTTAGATTAGTTTTAGTTTAGAATAGGATTTTTTTGTAAGTTGAAGGCTTAATTGCAAGTAAGACTACTTTTGATTAAATTCAAGTTATCTTATTTTCTTTTAAGTTTTTCTTACCAAAGAATAGTCGTTTGTAAGTCCACTTTTGATTAAATTCAGTGTGCTTACATTTCTGTATTATTCTTGATAGAGTCTTAAGAGTGTTTGTATACAAATTTACCTTTGATTAGATTCAGGTTTGTTTGTGTTCAATCATCTTTTCTGATTCGAAGCGCGTCAATCTTTTATTTGGTTGATACCTTAAGGAAAAATCCTCTTAGTTGAGGTAATCAGACGGATAACACAATTGCCTGATTAAAATTAGTTGTTTCAAATCAATTTGAAAAGAATAATTTCTTCTTGGAAGTTATTTCTTTTCTGGCACGCCCGCACACAATCATTTGCCATTTGATTGAGCTAATTCAGCCAAACAATTTTTGGCACGCCCAGTGGGACTCAAAGGTGCCAGAATGCCAAGGCTTCGAAAGCAAATAGGAACACCCGTTGGTGGTCAAGTGCCAGAGGAACAAGCTGTGCCAGAACAGGCAACAGAACTAGGAACGCCAATAAATCCTGTTTTTCCTCAATTGGCTTTGGAAATCGAAGAGCCTCTTTATGAAGAGCCTTCTTACGAAATACCTCCTTAGGAAGTGCCCCCAAATTTCCAAAAAGGACAAGCCAGTGGCAAAGACCACGATAGAGAGGAAATATTTAGAGAAATGATGATAGCTTTTCGAGAGATGGCTCAAACCCAAAGAGCCATGATCAAAAGCATAAGAAATAGGTTGCCCAACTTAGAGGCAACAAGAAATAGTCCAGGGAATATTGGGCTAGATAATCATGCTAACTCAAGCACTCACCAAAGTCCCTTCGAAGGAAGGTTTGGAGAGGATATTGGTAAAAGTAAGATGAGGTCTAGAACAGGTAAGGAAAAGATGTATTCAGAGGAAATACCACAATCTTGGTATGAACCTGTTAAACCCACAAAACCTGTTTTGGAAATTCCAAGGCAATCTCATGGTGTTACCATTGGGGTTCAAAGAAACGCTAGGGAAAGGCAGAGTGTTAATCCTCTCTTCGAACCCATACTTGGGGAATGGGAGGATGACACAGACCCAAAATTGGTTAATAAGCCGGAGAGAAGGGGTGAAAACCTACAACACCCTCGGCAAAATGCCCAACCACCAAAAACCCCCTCACAACGGCTTATGGATGTCATAAGTTTGTTCGAACTAATGATACATTTGGCAAAATGCAACAGCCACCGTATGGGAGATTTCCTAGAGAGAAACAAGGGGATTTAAATACGACAAAGGGAATTTATGAGGATGGTTTCGTAGGACCAGAACCTCCCATAGAAAACCAAGAGCAAAACTTCCTCATAGGCAACCCAATACTAAGAGATCAAGTTATGGGTCTCATACAAGAGGTTTGTGGACCTCGAACTCGGGAGGTACAACCTCAAATTTATAGAAAACCATATCCAGAATGGGTAGACACAACGTTCCAAATCCCTAGAGAGTTTAAAATCCCAGATTTTACTTTGTTCTATGGGGATGGGAGACAGTCCTCTATAGAGCATATTGCCAGGTTTTTGCCCAATGTAAAAATTTGGCTCAAAACGGTTTCATGAAGTTGAAGCTATTTCCAAATTCTTTATCTGGGCCAGCTTTTGCATGGTACACTAAGTTACCACCAGAGTCAATAACTGATTGGTTTCAAATGGAAGAAGCATTCCATGCACAGTTCTTTAATGCTGAACATGAAGTCTCTATGGCAGACTTGGCTAGGCTAAAGCAGAAACCAGATGAAAAAGTAGCAGATTTCATATCTAGGTTCAAAAGGGCTAAAACCAAGTGCAAACTCCATTTGCCAGAGGCAGAATTTGTGAGATTAACACAGGATGGTTTAGAGGGAGAACTTCGAAAGAGGTTTGATTCAACTGAGTTTAGGGACTTTGCAGACCTAACTTATAAAGTTGCTAGATATGAATCACTGCTAGAAGAGGATATGGACAGGCATAATTCCTCTTACCTAACGTATTATAGGGACCAAAATTATGAGATAGATGCTGCAGAAATATTAAAGCACGATCCTTGTGTTTGTGAGCCCTTAATTCAAAAGAATGTTTCTCTCTGGGCAGAAGTTCAAACAAAAGGAAATTACTAAAGTATATTCTTTTGATATATCTAAAACTGATGAGATCTTTGACTTCTTGTTAAGAAAGAAAAATATTAAGCTGCCTTCGAATGTGAAACTGCCCACAGTGGAAGAAAAGAATGGAAAGACCTATTGCAAATGGCATAATTCTTGGTCTCATTCAACTAAGTCTTGTAATATTTTTCGTGACAGGATTCAAGAACAAATCAAGAAGGGAAGAATCAAATTCCCTGAGAAGGCTATGGGAATTGATACAGTGCCTTTTCCAAAGGTAGAAGAAGTCAACACCAATGTGCCCTCCTCACTGGCTCGAACTGTCAAGAAATATTGGCAGGATATGGAGGCGCCAGTGAACATGAATACTGTTCAATATGGAAGGGGCAAGCCATACGCTGGCCACCCTCGAGGCATGGGAATGAGGCCAGGTCCCTATAGGCGAGCCAATGATGGTTTCTCTTACAGAAGTTCCCAGGTAATAATCATCTGCCCATGTTAGAAGCCTCATTTTTGGAGTGCTTGTGTGTAGGATGCAGGGCCAACTATCTGGTTTTTAAGGACTTGGATAGAAAGGGCGTGAGTTTTTTCCCTAAGGAGATGGGAATAAAAAGAATGGCCCCAGTTCAAGCAAAGCCAAGTGACAGCAAGCCTTGGTTGGCACCAAAGAGGGATGTGCCTACTAGCCCTGTCCCAGCTATCCACAGAAGAGAGCTGCCGCCTTCGAAGAAAGCCAACACTGGCCAGACATCAGAGGCGCAAGGAGAGGCCAAGCAAGAGGAATTCACTTTGGTGAAAGGGATTCCTGACTGGTTTCTGAAGCAAGTCAAGCCTGATTTATTCCAAGGATACAAAAGCTCAAACAGGAATGAGAACAGAACTTTCAAGCCACCAGTTTCGAACTCTGGAAACTGGGTGTTAATTAGGGATCTCAAGTCCCAAATACCACAGATGGTTCCATTGCTTTCAAGAACTCAGAAGAGAAAGCTCCAGAGAAAATATACGCTCTTCCAGTCAGGAGAATCCTCAACGGGGGAAGAATCAGGCAGATGAGCAAGGCCTAATCCAAGGTTTGACAGGGTCAAAAGAGACCCAGAAGAGTTTCAAACCCAGTATCACGAGAGGGAGACTTTGAAGAAAGTAGCCTCTGTCATGCTTGAAGAAGAGCTTGATCCACCTTCTCTCAATTCATTGGCCAGTTATCAGTCAGGTTTACTCGAAGCCATGTTGGTAGAGCAAGAAGGGATCGAAGGAAGCTCTTCTCCTATGGAACTATCAGCACAAGAGGTTGAAAGTAAGGAAGTTATGGAAACTGAGGCACTTAAGCCAGTCAAAGAAATGGCAACAATCCAATTTGGGGGTCAACCAAAAGTACAAGTTAATATGGTGTACCCATGCTCTATGGATTTCTTCAAGAGTGGCCATATGTCCAAAATCTAAGGTGATGCTCGCTCAAACTTGGGCAAGCCAGAGAATTCTGAAGAAACCCTGAGTGATGAGGAATTGAACATCATATGCAACAACTGTGACCTGGAAGAAGTAGCTCAAATCGAGATAGACGAGAACCTGGTATGTCAAATTGAGCAGAATCAAGAGAGTTTGGAGGTAAGCTCAAAAGAAGGTGCTTGTTTTGTGCCAGATTCCATGTCCGACGTCGAATACCCCTTGGTAATAGATTTAAATTATGTGGAAATTTCATATCCATTTAAATTACCTACTAATGCAATGAGACAACATTTGCGTCCATTATATATTACTGCATATTTCGATGGAGTCCCACTTAACAGGATCCTGGTGGACAATGGGGCTGCAGTGAATATTTTGCCTTTCCAAACCTTGAAAAAGTTAGGAAAAGGAAAAGCAAAATTAATTCTAACCAGCACATCCATTGCAGGATTTACTAGGGAAAGTCAACATGCCAGGGGAATCATCTCTATTAGATTGGCAGTAGGAGGAATAGAAACTGATACTGCTTTCTTTGTTGTTGACACATATGCTAAATACAATGCTTTATTGGGAAGAGATTGGATTCATGTTAATGGATGTATCCCTTCTTCTATGCATCAGGAATTAATGATAGTTAAGTATGACAAAGGCAAAGAAGTGGGTGTTGAAGGAGTCAAAGCTGATCCACATCCATTTAGTGCTACAGCAAATTTTGCTGAAGCAGAGATGTACAGATCAAATGTAGTCCCTTTGAGTGAACTACTTCAAGCAGCCATTTACCCAACCAACGAGATGGAACTAGGGGAATTGGTAGAGTTGAAATCGAAGCTAAAACAAACTGTTGATTATGAATCAGACACCCCAAAAGATGATGGTGCTTGGATGTAAATCCAAGGAAGAGGCTGAAGAAGAAGCCAACTCATTGGCTTTAGTGAGGTATGTTGCTTTGGGGATCGAGCAGAAGATTCAAGAAGATAACATATGGGAAGAGGTCATGCAGGATAATAAGCCTCATGTGGAGGAAATCCAACTGACTTCTCAGGAACAGGTTGAATCACAAGACCTGTTGGAGGAAGTAAGGTTAGGGGATGAACAAAACCCTAATCCGGTGTTCATTAATAAACAGCTTGAACCAGGGGTGAAAGCTGGATTAATAGCACTATTGAAAGCAAATAAGGAATGCTTTGCATGGAGTTACAAGGAACTACCTGGATTGGACAGGGAATTGGTAGAGCATAGGTTACCTATCAAGCCACAATTCAAACCTGTGAAACAACCAACCAGAAAGATGAGTCCAGAAACTATTGCAGGTGTCAAAAAGGAGATGCAGAGGCTTCTAGATGCAGGTTTCATTAGAACAGCCAGGTATGTTGAATGGTTATCTAATGTGGTTCCAGTCCCTAAAAAGAATGGAACTATCAGGATCTGTGTTGACTTTCGAAACCTAAATACTGCAACCCCTAAGGATGAATACCCAATGCCTAATGTGGACACACTTGTGGACAGTTCAGCTGGACACAAGATATTGTCCATCTTAGATGGACATTCAGGGTACAATCAAATTTGCATAGCAGAGGAGGATGTGCATAAAACAGCATTTGCTTGCCCTGGTTACATTGGCATCTTCGAATGGGTCAAAATGCCATTTGGGTTGAAAAATGCTGGAGCCACATATCAGAGAGCTATGAACACTATTTTTTATAATTTGGTGGGAACTTCCCTGGAGTGTTACATAGATGATATCATTGCGAAGTCAAAATCTGATGAGTATCATCTGCAACACTTAGAAAAAGTATTTCAACAAATGAAGCACTATCAGCTGAAGTTAAATCCAGAAAAATGTGTCTTTGGAGTGTCAGCTGGGAAGCTTCTAGGGTATCTAGTCCACAGTAAAGGAATACAAGTTGACAAGAACAAAGCTAAGGCCATCATTGAGGCTAAACCACCTTCTACCAAGAAGGAGTTGCAAAGGTTTCTTGGTCAATTAAATTTCCTTCGAAGGTTTATATTTAATACTGCAGGAAAAACTAAAATTTTCTCTTCTTTGTTAAAACTGAAGGAAGGGGAGGAGTTCAAGTGGTCCAAGGAGCATGATGAAGCCTTCGAAGCCATCAAGAGATACTTAGCCAATCCTCCCGTGTTGGCACCTCCCATTAAAGGGAAGCCAGTGAAGTTGTACCTAGCTACAACACAAGACTTAATAGGAGTACTGTTGACTCAAGACAATGAAGATGGCAAGGAAAGAGCAGTTTATTATCTTAGTAGGTTTTTAAACTCCTGTGAATGCAAGTATGCTGCAGTAGAGAAACTATGTTTAGCTTTATTTTATGCTTCCAAGAAACTCAGGCACTATATGTTGCCTAGAGTAACTTATGTTATTTCTCAAACCGATGTAATTAAACACATGCTTTCGAAGCCAGTGCTTAGTGGAAAGATTGGGAAATGGATTGTGTCTTTAATTGAGTTTTGTCTTGAATATATACCTCAAAAATCAGTGAAAGGCCAAGCATTGGCCAACTTTTTAGTTGATCATCCAAATGAGCATGAGGTACCAAGAGTATTGGAGGCCAGTATGGTTGACATCAAACCATGGAAATTATGGTTTGATGGATCAAGAACTGTCCAGATGGCTGGAGTGGGCATAGTTCTAGAATTTCCCCAAGGTTTGAAAACCAAATATGGTTTTCGGCTCAATGAGGGACAATACTCCAACAACCAAGCAGAATATGAAGCATTGATCGTAGGATTAGAAATTTTACTTAAGTTAAGGGTTAACGTTGTTGAGATCTTTGGAGACTCCCAGTTGGTAATTAACCAACTAAATGGGCAGTTTAAATGTTCCAGTCCAGCATTAATAATTTACTATCAACATGCAAGAAGATTGATGGGGCAATTCTATATGCTTACTTTGACTTATATCCCTAGATTCTTTAATGAAGAAGCTGATGAAATAGCTCAAAGAGCATCTGGTTACAGAGTTTTGGCAGAAGATGAAAGAGAATTTTGTCAATTCACTTTGAGAAAATCCCTGCCTATGTTAAATAATAGGTTAATTGGTTTCGAAGTGTTAGCAGCTGATGTTCCCACTACTCAAAATGTAGATTGGAGACAAGCATTGATTGACTACTTAACCAAACCTGATGATGTCACAGACAAAGCAACCAGATTGAGAGCAACAAACTACATTATGTATAACAATGAGTTATTTAAAAGGGGGATGGATGGCCTTCTTCTAAAATGTTTGAGCAAGGTAAGTGCATTCAAAGTAATGGCTAAAGTCCATGAAGGAATCTGTGGAGCACATCAAGCCGGCATAAAGATGAGGTGGTTAATAAGGAGATATGGGTATTTCTGGCCTACCATCCTCAAAGATTGCATAGATTATGCAAAGGGATGTCAAACTTGTCAAAAACAGGCCCACTCAAACATTTGCCAATCACAGATTTGCAGTATATAATAAAACCATGGCCTTTTAGAGGATGGGCTATGGACATGATTGGGATGATTTATCCTCCTTCATTGGAAAAGCATAAATTTATTCTAGTGGCTACAAATTATTTCACGAAATGGGTGGAAGCCCAAGTTTATCAGGAGGTCAAACAAACCCACGTAATTGATTTCATAAAAGGGATCATGTACAGGTTTGGAAGTCCTCAAACGATAACAGTGGATAATGGTTCCATATTCGAAGGGAAATTAGTAAAGGATTTTGCTAATAACCATGGAATTTCCTTAATATATACTAGTACTTACTATGCCCAATCCAATGGTCAAGCGGAATCAACTAACAAGATTATCAAAAAGGGGATCCAAAGAATGGTGGATAAAAACCCAGAAATTTGGCATGATCTGTTACTCGATACGTTGTGGGCATATAGGAATACAAAAAGGACTAGTACAGGAACTACACCATTTGCATTAACATATGGACATGACGCTGTGCTGCCTATGGAGATTACTGTGAGATCTCAGAGAGTAGCATATCAAAATGATTTAGATACAGGGTCTTATCATCAAGCCATGCACATGGAATTGGAAGATATTGATGAAATTAGAATAAAGGCCTTAAATCAGATTATGCTGCAAAAGGCAAGAATAGCTAGAAGTTATAACAAGAAAGTGGTTTTTCGAAGCTTCGATGAAGGAGATCTTGTATGGAAAGTTATCCTCCCTATCAGAGATAGGAGAGTTAGAACAGATGGATTAGGAAAATGGGCACCAACATGGAATGGGCCTTTTCAAATCCATAGAGTTTTGAAAGGGGGAGCTTATCATTTGAGAAACTTGAACGGTTATGTCACTACAAGAAAATTGAGATATAACAACGGTCAAAAGCGTTGCTAAAAAACACAAAAACCGTTGCTAAAAGCAATACCAACGGTTCACCAACCGTTGCCCAAACCGTTGCGAGATATCCGTTGGTGTAGAGGTATAGCAACGGTTTTGCCAAGCGTTGGTATAGATTTTTTTTTAGCAACGGTTTTTTTAGCAACGGTTGTAACCGTTGGTAAAAGCACTTTTTTTTATTATATAAATCTAGGGTAAAATATGACATGGCAACCACGTGTTTGAGTGTCTCCATGTGGCGCTGACGTGGCACCCACATGGAGCTGACGTGGCCTCCAGGTGGCGCCCACGTGGCGGTGACGTGGCACCCACGTGGCGCTGACATGGCCTCCTGCGTGGCGCATGGAATACAACACAACAACTTTGCTCCTCCTGGGAATCGAACCCAGGACCTCACGCATGCGCGCGCGAGTCCAAACCAGCTGGGCTAGCCCAGCACTTGTGTAGTATTAAGGGCCTAATAATATTTATACTATGCAAACCGGCTGGGCTAGCTTATATCAGGCCTCGTTTGATTCGCGAATTGAAAATTATGGGATTAATGTTGTCTTGAGATTAATAGTCTCTGGATTATTTGTCCTGGATTAATTTTATCCCTAATTTCTTCCAATCCCATGTTTGATTCGCGTGGGATTAATTATCGAATAAGGAATAGTTTTCAAAAATATTTTTCGAAAAAAGAAACTTTTGAAAAAGAAACATTTTTAAAACAAATAATTTTGTGAAACATTTTTATTACAAAACAATTTGGGAAAATTTTTTTTGAACTAATTTTTGAAAAAAAAATTCTTAAAAAAGTTGAAAATCAATTTTCTGAAAGAAAAAAAAAATTTTTGAAACTAATTTTGAAGAAAAAGGTTTTTTGAAAACATTTTTCAAACAAAATAGTTTTTGAAATCATTTTTTGAGAAAAGAAAGTTTTAAAAAACATTTTTTGTATTTTTTTAACAAAAATAATTTCTGAAAAATATTTTTTAAAAATATGAAAGTTTTGAAATAGTTTTTTATTTTAAATTTTTGCAAAACATTTTTGAAAAATAAGAAAGTTTTGAAAATATATATTTTAAAAAAAATTTATAAAAAATTTCTCAAATTAATATTTTTTAAAAAAAGTTTTTTAAAACATTTTCTGAAAATAATATTTTTTTAAAACATTTTCTAAAAATAATTTTTTTTTCTTTGTCTTAATAAAGAAGTTTTCTAAACTTGATCGGGCCAAATTTTAATGAGAATGATTTAATCAACAAGGAAAATAAAATCGATGGTCTCAATTGTCCGGTTTATATAAAAAAAAAAAAAATCGTCCGGTTATAGTACAAGAAGGAATCTGCGAAGCACACCAAGCTGGTATAAAAATGAGATGGTTAATAAGGAGGTATGGGTATTATTGGCCTACCATCCTCAAAGATTGTATAGATTATGCAAAGGGGTGTCAAGCCTGTCAAAAAACAGGTCCACTCAAGCATTTGCCAGTCACAGATTTACAGTATGTAATAAAGCCATGGCCTTTTAGGGGATGGGTTATGGATATGATTGGAATGATTTATCCTCCTTCTTTGGAAAAGCATAAATTTATCTTAGTGGCTACTGACTATTTCACAAAATGGGTGGAGGCCCAAGCCTGTCAAGAGGTTAAACAAACCCACGTAATTGATTTCATAAAAGGGATCATGTACAGGTTTGGAAGTCCTCAAACGATAACAGTGGATAATGGTTCCATATTCGAAGGAAAATTAGTAAAGGATTTTGCTAATAACCATGGAATTTCATTAATATATACTAGTATTTATTATGTCCAGTCCAATGGTTAAGCTGAATCAACTAACAAGATTATAAAAAAGGGGATCCAAAAAATGGTGGATCAAAACCCAGAAATTTGGCATAGTCTGTTACTTGATACGTTATGGGCATATAGGAATACAAAAAGGACTAGTACAGGTACCACGCCATTTGCATTAACGTATGGACATGATGCTGTGCTACCCATGGAGATCACTATGAGATCTCAAAGAGTAGCATACTAAAATGATTTAGACACATGGTCTTATCATCAGGCTATGCACATGGAATTGGAAGATATTGATGAGGCTAGAGTAAAGGCCTTAAATCAGATCATGTTGCAAAAGGCAAGAATAGCTAGGAGCTATAACAAAAGAGTTGTTCTTCAAAGCTTTGATGAAGGGGATCTTGTATGGAAAGTTATCCTCCCTATCAGAGATAGAAGAATTAGAACAGATGGATTAGGAAAATGGGCACCAATGTGGAATGGGTCTTTTCAAATCCATAGAGTTTTGAAAGGAGGAGCTTATCATTTGAGAAACTTGAACGGTTATGTTCATCGAAGGAAAATAAATGGAAGGCATCTGAAGGCCTATATTCCTTCCATATGGGAATCTTTCCACAAGAGATAGTTTGTGGAGGATGAGTTTTTTCATTTGTCTATTCAATTCATCCTCTAGATGGGGTTTATTGTTCGTTTGATTAACAACTCGATATTCAAAAGCTAAACTTAGATTTGAGTTGTTTTTTTTTTGTTTTAAGCTTGGTTACATATTGGTATGGCTCTGACACATTGGTTTGGTTTTGACTGGTTTAGTGTTAAAAGCTTTTTCTTTGGAGTTTTTTGATACAATCAATCATACAACCGTTCAAAGCCACAACCAAGTTACCGTACTAGCAATCAAAGCCACAAAAATCTAGAATGACCAAACAGAAAGCTTCATTTCATTAATATATACACAAAAAAAGACCCAAGCAGGTCTAAACAAAAGAGACCCAAGCAGGTCTGAACAAGGGAAAAGACCCAAGTGGGTCTGAACAAAAAAAAAAGGGGGAAAGAACCAACTCTGGTCCAGAAGCAAAAATGAAGATCATTGTTGATCTTCACAGTCCCAAAGGAGAATTTTTAAGAAGATCCTCCCTCCGGGGGACTTTTTGCCTCATGAGCGGAGAGGACGGTCGAAAGATCATCCCAGGTCCTAGCCAAGCAGAGGCGTGAAGCTATTTCCACGCACACCAACTGGCTTCGAAGCTGAGAGATCTCACTTCGAAGGGCCTGGGACTCAGCATGGACATCCCTCTTCAGCTCCGCAATCATGTTGGCCATGTTGGCCAATTGGCTCATGAGATCAGCAAGGGGATTTGGTTGGTTCTCAGCCATGTTTTGTGTGTTTGAAAGAGATACAGTGATCTATCGACGTCATGTTTATTTATAACCCCAAAGGGGTACGGGAGATCCGCTTCAGTTATTGCAATTATTAATTGAAGGGAGACGCGTAAGGCTCAGAAGACGAAGGGTCTAAGAGCGTTTGGATGGCATGCATTCTGTTAATTAATGGTTTGCAACTCACAAGGAGATGGTGGAGAAGCCACTGGAAATAAATGAGTTGGACGAATTAATTTAAGCCACATTTGGTTGGTCCTCGAAGTATCAACGTGCTTCAGAACGTTGTCAACGAGGACTTCGAAGGTGAAGCCCAGTGAGGATAAAATAACGGAAAGAATACTTGTATTGGAAATTTTCTATTTTCTATATTCTTTGATTTTCTTCATGCTCATTACATCCACGTTGATAATAAGGAAGGGCTAAATCACCAGTTCATTGGTTAAAGCCACTACAAAATATGGAAATGCGAATGAAAATTTTATTCATCACATTTACACAGAAGGTTACATTGGAAAACCTATCTAAGGCTTAATAGTATCACAGGGGAGGATCTCTAGGGATCAACCAACTGAGATGCAAAGACTTGAACTGAGCTTCATTGGGACTTAATTCTATCTCCCTACAAGCTCCATTGGTAGGGAGATGAGCTCAAAGCCCACTCTTGTCTTCGAAGCAACAGCCCGGTACAGACACGTCATGAGCGCTGATGTGTCTATACCTAAAGGCTTTAGGGTTTAAGGGAAATATCATGAGAGCTGATGCGGCTATGTTTCGAAGTTTTTCTTCAAAAACGTTGGAGGAGGCTTCATGATGGATATTTCTTGAAGCCCTACTGGAGAATGTGGTTTGAATGTTACTGAAGGAAAGAAAAGCTAAGGAAGAAGATGGTTTGTGAGTTTTCTTTCCTCAGAGACCTCTTTTTATATTAGTAAGCCTGGGAGTAGTCATTTATGACTCTTTAAGATACGGTAGGTGAGGAGTTGGCACAGTAAGCTTTTTTGAGCGAAGGAAAGTAGGAACCAGTGTTTGATTTTAATTACGGTTGTACTTACCCCAAAATTGAATACAATAATGAAAGAATAAAGCACAAGCTGTGTAAAGTTACCAAAAGGGACTTGTCACATCACAAATGGTGGTTAGTAGTCCTCAAAGAGAACTGGAGTTAGCATCCAAAAGCGAGGTATAAGCAGCTCTTCTCCTCTGTTCCTCTCGAACGGAAGGGATAAGCTGTGGAATCGTTGACTCATCCCTTAGCGCCTCACCTTCAAGCTCTGAAAAGCCATTGGAAATCTCAGCTATCTCCTCCCTGACCTTCTTCATTTCTTCTTGTAACCACTGCATCTTCTTGTCAAGCTCTGAAAGCTTATCTCTTCGAGCTTGATAAAGAGACAGACGAGAAGCAGTCTCAAGTGCTTTGGCCTCCAATCTTTTGGTCTTTTCGATGGTTGTGCCAATGCTCTCAGATAAGAAGTGGTTATGGGCAATCAATTCACTAAATTGTTTAAGGTGCTCTTGAAGAGTGGAATTGATCGAAGAAGGAAGTCCTTGAGAGAGAAACAGGGCCTGATAGCATACCTCGAAGTGATAGGTTATATTATGTTCAATCAAAGCAGGAAGTCCTAAATGATTTAAAGTCCTCAGAAGGCTTTTTAATATCAAAACTTCTTCCTGTGTAAGAACATGTTTAATTCTAAAGGAAGGCAAGTCAGAAGGTATGGAGGGGATCAAAAGTTGTTGAAGGCTTTCTAGGGGGTTCGAAGAGATAGGAAGGATGGGATCAGCAATTTTGTTACAAAATTTTTCCAATTGACTTTTGAAGAGGGATATATCAAAAGCCACTAGAGGCAAGTCAATTGGGGAAGAGGACGATGTAGGCTCATTTCCAGGGATAGGGACCATTCCTGTTACCTGTATAGAGATCATAATTTAAGATTAAGTAGAATAAGAAACAGGAGAGGAAAAGTATGTTAGGATGGCAAGAGTACCTGATCTGAAGAAGAGGGAGAGTTTGTGTCTAGTTCCCCAACACTTTCGAGAAAATGGCTCTTCGAAGCCAGAGTGGAGTCTATCAGCGGAGGTCCCTCCCCTGAAACTGGTAAGGAAGTAAGAGGGGAGTCTCTCTTAAAAATTGGAAGTGGCCCCATAGTCTTCGAAGGAGCCAAATTAGCCATAACCTGTGCAAAGGTAGGCTCAGTAAGGAGCGACAGCAGAATTTGCATGTCAACATCCTTTCCAACAATGTTTTTCTTTACAGAGAGAGATTGAATAGGAGATGCCTGTAAAAACAAAAAAAAAAAAACGAAAGGCAAGTTAGAATGAATTCTTTCACAATTCAAAGAGATGAGCATTCAAAGGGTACCTTGTAGGGGGCATCTTCTGACATTTGTTGAGAAGGCTCTACCACTTCTGCCACTTGAAGGCAAGAAGCAATGGATAAATCCAATGCCTCAGCAGGGGAAACCACTTGAGCCTATAAGGGAATCAGTAGTGAGTCACAAGCATATGGGACACATAAATGTGTGTGTAATCAGAATATGCATGATCTACCTCATCAGGAGAGGGAAGCTCCCTTGGGGTTTGTGACTTTTTGGAAGGAATTTCTTTTCTTTCATAGAAAAGAGTCCCTTTAGCAGCTGCTCTTGTTTCACCTGACCAAACTTATGATTTAGGATTGCGAATGAATTCTATAGGGCATATATCATAGATAAAAAAATGATTACCCCTAGAGATCAATGTCTCCGTATCAGTCTCATTGTCCTCATCACTGGAAGAAATTTGAGGGCCACGCCTTCTAGTAGCTTTGGCTCTCTTGGGAGCTGAAAGGGAGTAGATAAGGAAGTAGCAACAAGCAATGATAGGAGAGGGAAAAGCAGTTAGGGAGAACAAGAAGCAAACCTGAAAGCTCAGCCGTGGGCTCGAGGTACCGTTTAGTAGGAATCACTTCTTTGGGTTGAGAAACAGCCTTGCTCCTCTTCGAAGCGCTTCCTGGAGGAGAAGCAGCCCCTGCAGTTCGATTTTTCTTTAAGATTAGATTTAATTTCTTTAAGGGAAAGGGACAGCATTTCCTGAAAACATACCTCTTTTTTGTGAGACCCTCAAGGATTGTCTTCTTGAGGGAGGAGGGATGATCATTGAGATAGGGGAGGCTTCGATAGGGACCATTTTTTGTTCAACCTCACCTTCAGGAATGTCCTCAATACCCCCAGCTTTTCTAAAACCATCATCTGAAGAGAAGGAGGAGGAGTCATTGTGCCTTCTGTGTCCAAAGTCAGATTGGTCGAACCCAATATGTTCAAGGAACTTCTTGAAGGGAACACATCCCATGAGGAAGGAGCAATTGGTGTGCCACCAATCATCGAATGCAGGAGTAGTGCATACTTCAGGTTCCCTATACTCTTGGACAACTGTTCTCCTTAGTACATTCCTCGACTGGGCAAACCCTGTTTGAAAATGCTCGATTGAGATGCATGATCGTTCAGACATGGCAATGTTGGCAAAGCCACAAAATGGGATAGGTATGCCCTGAACGAAGTCGAGCTGTCTAGCAAATTGAGCAGGGCAGTACACCTCTGCATGTGCCAAGGATTTTGAGGGATTCGACCAGGATATGAAAATCTCTCTGCTTGTAAGTATATTACTCCATGCTTGGAAGGCTCGAGAGGATTTTCCTTTTCTATCCGTGAGGATGTCGAAGAGCCATGATGGTCCAATGGGAGTTGGGAATGGGTTTGGCCATTCTCTATCCGAAGCAAGGCCAGAGAAGAAACAGAGGTAGTATACCAGAGTGGAGGTTGCAGTGGCCTCTGGTTGAGCATAGTTGTCACCATGGACATTGGGTGCTTCGAGGGTATTAGCTGGTGACATGGGTGATTTGAAGGGGCCCAACTCAGGGAAATACACATGAAGCCATAATTGTACAAACCATTGGGGGCCCCCTTGGGAGTAATTTAAGCCCTTTTGATAGAAATCAGAGCCAACTTTGTATACGTGGCCAAGAAAGTAAGAAGCAAAGTCGAACTCTTCACCTTTAGACAGTGCCAATGCTAACGGTATAAACTCACTCATCACCCGTTTCCCTGAATGGCACAGAATGTGTTTGCAGAGGGTGTAGAGTATATAGGCAAAAAACTCTGTATCGGACACCTCTCCTGTTATTTCCTTTCCCTAGTATAAAAATGGGAAAAGGCTCCGTTTGCAGCAGTTAAACGGGCGAAGCCCTCGGGAGGAATGTATTCCTTGGAGGGATCGAACTGAGGGCCATACGGAATGAGTCCCAGCATCTGGGTAACGTCTAAAATTGTGGGTGCCATCATACCACAGTTAAATCTAAAGAAGTTAAACGAAAGGTCCCAAAAGGCCAGGGCAGCCTGGATTAGGGGTGGATTTTGGGGAATCCCCCTTCGAAGGAGAGTAATGATATTCTTTAAGCCCACTTTCTCTAAGGCAATCGATTTCTCGGCCAACATTCGAGTGGTCCATATTTTCTAATCCTTATCTAAGGTGGGCCAGCAGGGAAAGGATTTTCTCAGGAAATTTTGCCAATCGAGGTCTGAACAGGCTCGAATGTCAGCATCTCCCAATCGAGGGTAGTAAAGAGAGAGGGAAGCGGGAATTTCTCCTATAAACTGGGGGCCCAAAATAAAAGTACCTTCTTCTTTAGGGTTTGGAATGAAAACCCTGGTGTCGAGATAGAAATCTTCACTCGATCCCTGAGATTTTCACGACACGAACCGCCTCAATGCCAAAGAAGGAGTTGGGTGCTCTATGATTGGTTGACTGGAGGAAGCCATGGATTTAGGGTTGAGTTCGACGTTTGTAGAAGGAAGGTGGAGGAGGTTCAGTACTTGGGAAATTTGAATGTGCAGAGCATAGAGATGATTTTTGAATCATTCTCGCTTTTATATTTCCATAGGTGGGCCGGACCCTTAATAAGCCCACATTATGGAGCTCACTAGAGTGTTTCATTAATTCTGGGAGGGATTGTGTTATTAAAGTTGTTATTGTTTTTAACACATAAGTTAAAAATAATTCCAGGACAATTGTACATTGTTGCAAAGGGAAATTTCATTGGAAAAAAAACTACTTGATTACAGAAATGGAATTTGCGTATTTACAAGGAAAAAAATAAGGGAAATGCTAATTCCTAAAAAAAAAAGGGGTACAAATTAGGCCTTCGAAGGGCCTGAATGCTGAGGAGTGGCTTTCTTGTTCTCAAAGTAATGAGGAAATGACCAAGTAACAAGGCTATGAAACTTGTTCCAAGCAAATTGGAGGAATTTTAGCTCCATTTTCCTCATATCTTCTTTGGCGTCTGATTCCAATTTTTTCTCTAACAGAGGCCTAAAGCGGAGCACCAAAGCTTTGGCCTTCCTTCGAAGTTGAGCCTCCTTTGTTGGACGCTTCATTTGTTGCCTTTTGAAGTGCCTACGAAGCTTTTTATCAGCATGGCCAGGCACCACTTCGAAGGACTCTGTGGTGAAGCTATGGATTTGGTCATGTAGCTTCTCAATCCTTTCCTTAGCCAAAGCAAAGTCTTGAAGGGCTTGGTCGAAGCAATACGCTACAGCATTAGCTTCGAGCCGTGACCTTATCACTGGCAGGAAATCCAGGAAGCAGTGAATCTGATAAGAAACCGCGGAGGGGATGGAACATAGCACCAGTGTCTCACAAGCCCATTTAAAATTGGTAAGTGGGACTTGTTCTTCCAGGATATGGATATCCAGGAAGGAGAAAGCTGCAAGAAGCTGCAGAGCCTTACTCTTGTCAGCAGGGAAGATGGAATAGCCATATTGCCATTGGAAGTGAGGGGTATTGACGGCAAGGTTATTCACCTCATTAAACCAGTCGGGCTCTTCGGGAAGGGAAGCCAGCTTATTGGTCTCTTCGAAGTCAGCTGGGTAATGTGGGGTTTGCACCTCTGTGAGCCAGAGGGATCGTTGGGCTTGGGCCATGCGTTTGAAGTCGCAGTAAGGGGCGGGCCCAAGATAATTTTCCTCCTGTTTTAGGAAAGGAGAAAATTTGAGAGATGAGTAGATTGATTCAAGCATGCCCATGTGAACGATGTCATTACCACCCAGGGGTAAGAATTGACTTGCGAACAGAGTTCGAAAGTGATGAAATTTATTGGGTGTAGGGTCAGGCTGATCAAACATGACCAGGATGGTGCCAGTGTTGGTTTTGGCAGGGTTTTCCTCCCATGAGTCCCAGTTGGACCCATCGAACGAATTCGAATGGGTTAGAGAGGAGTCCCAACCTGTGGGAGATGGATTGGAGGTACAGAATGTTCGATCCGAAAGGATTTTGCCTGCCAACATTCGAGGGGAATTTGGATGAGACATTTGAGGAGAAGGGGATTGGTTATCAAGATTGTCTAGGATAAGATTGATTTCTGGAAGAGAGTCCATAAACGTAAGACTTCTTAGCAGAGAAAACTCGAATTCGAAGGGGTTTATGAGGGGTAATGTGATTCGTTAAACCCTATCATTAACTGCCATTTATAGGGAAATAATTGTAGCTATCTCTGGGAAGCTCAACAGACGTGCATGGAAATAAAATCCTATCATGCTTCGTGCGTCCGAATTTGAAGGAACATGGGCAGGGAACGTGTGCCATTAACATTTATTTAGCCTAAATGAAATGTTAATGTGGGGGGTGTGTTTACATCCTAAAATATGCCACCCAATGAGAAAATTACAGGTGGCACCAAATAGTGTGTTGACCAATCAGAACACGTCTTAATTGAACCCAAGATACAGAGGATTACGGGGTTTAATGATGATGTTATTTTAGTACTAAACGGTATCGTTTTGATTGGAACCGACGACGTTTGGATGATAATTAGGAATGGTTTTAGAAATGATTTAGTTTAACCGTTGATTAATCTTTGGAATCATCAAACGGTATCATCACTGCCTTAGTATATAACTGAAATTGGATGCAATTACAGGGAATCATTTGGGAAGCCAGACGTGTTGCATTAATTCACGTTGCTTGAAAATAGGAACCACGATCCAGGAAGTGGCCATGAACACCACTATCGAAGCATGCAGGGGGAGAAGGAATGCTGGAAATATCAATATAACCGTTCAAAGGCCCCTCTCAACCGATTTATGCGGCCAATGTGGGTATCAATCGAAGACGTGGAGATCGAAGGCAGGTTCAGCGTCTATAAATAGAAGAAGCAAGTGAAGAGAGAGACCCCCGACAAAAATTCATATCATCTGACAATTCATACAAAATGATTGCTCAGAGATATATCTTAGATTAGTTTTAGTTTAGAATAGGATCTTTTTGTAAGTTGAAGGCTTATTTGCATGTAAGACTACTTTTTGATTAAATTCAAGTTCTCTTATTTTCCTTTAAGTCTTTTCTTACCAAAGAATAGTCGTTTGTAAGTCCACTTTTGATTAAATTCAGTGTGCTTGCATTTTTGTATTATTCTTGATAGAATCTTAAGAGTATTTTGTATACAAACTTACCTTTAATTAGATTCAGGTTTGTTTGTGTTCAATCATCTTTTCTGATTCGAAGCGCATGAATCTTTTATTTGGTTGGTACCTTAAGGAAAAATCCTCTTAGTTGAGATAATCGGATGGATAACACAATTGCCTGATTAAAATTAGTTGTTTCAAATCAATTTGAAAAGAATAATTTCTTCTTTGAAGTTATTTCTTTTCTGGCACGCCCGCACACAATCGTTTGCCATTTGATTGAGCTAATTCAGCCCAAACAACATGGCACGTGAGTTTAGTATTTATTTGCAATGAATTTAATAATTCTTAATCTTATTTATGTAGGGAAGTCAAGAATTGGCAAAGAGACATTGGATTCGTCGTGATAAGAGTTTTGTTAAGACATTGAAAATTCCATAATGACATTTTATTTGTTAGGTTAAGTTTTACAAGAATATGTTTGGTTTGACGTAGTTAATTTTTATTACGCGTGTTGGTGATTTATAGATTTTGAAAATTTGTGAAAAACTTGAATATTATTTGCACCTCAAATTGTCCTGCACATATATCAAAGTTTAATTTGTTCCGACCCATTTTTCCCCCCTTTGCTCATTGTTCGACTAGTAGCTTTAGTTTTCTTCAAAGTGTGTTACGCCGTGCCTTCAGGCACGGGCATTCGCTAGTATATATATATCGGGGCTGTTCCGGGGACAACTAATTAGACACCTAAAAAAATATCTAATAGTTTCCGACCACATTTTAATGATCCGAGCAGCTCAATGTTACCAGAACGTGATTTTAAGGGTATCGGCACGAAATCAGCCAAAAAAAAACCATGAAGGGCTTGATCTGAGTAGTTTTTAGCTTAGATTTGATAAACAGTTCAATTAAAACTGCTCAAAACAAACACTTCCTGGTCATATTTTTTGCTAATTTCTCATTGGGGCCCTTAAAATCACGTTCTGCACACATTGAACAGTTTGGATCATAAAAATTTGGTCGAAAACTATGAGATTGAGATTTAGAGTGTTTTTTTTAGGTGTTTAATTGGTTGTCTGTAGAACAGCCCCGCGGGTTTTGGTAGAAATTTTCTCTCTTCCGGTTAAAGATCGATTCAGCAAAAATGAATGTCATTTTCCATTGTTTTGTTCTTATCGGTGTTTATGTTTACACAATTTATAGGGTAGAAATTGGAGAAAAAAGAAGACAAAAATCGGAAGGTCGTTGGGGAGAGCGAGGAGTGCCACGGGAGGAAGCCTACATTTTACTAAGGAGATTTGAGTATCGGGAGTTTGGAGGTTTTTGAAAGCAAAATACATTTGATTTTGGAAAATGATATTAGCACTCCAAAAATTGATGGAGGCACACCAAAAAACAAAGAAAAGTGTCTTTGAAATTACACTGATTTTGGAGTACCGCCTGCATCAATTTTTATAGTGCCAATATCATTCTCTATTTTAGTATGTATGGATGACAGAGGTTCCAACCTAAATAACTAACACAATTCATAGGGTAGAATAATTTGTGTAAGATTTAGTAGGACATTGTAAACGATTACTACTATTAAGTGATCATATGCAATGCCATTTATGAAGAGATAATATATATATATATATATATATATGCCATTCATTATATGAAAATCGTTTTTTTATTTTTTAAAATAAATATCGAGTTGCATTTGTCTCAACCATGTCTGAAGCGATATTAGATTTGCGTGATTTTCTGGATATTCCCCAAATTTAATTAGTCGAATAAAATAAATAACTTGCATCGCTTTTTTGGAGCTCCGAATAAGATCCAAAATAAGAGCAGAGCAAGGTATCATGGTAGCTTCAATCACAAAAGACCTCTACACCGTTTGGGTAAGATATCATTACCATTGTCACAACAGGCTCATGCTCGAATTATGAGAATTCACGTTATTGTTTATCAGCAAAAGAAAAATTTATAAAGAACTCGAAAATTTATGTGAGAATGCACGTTTGATAGATAAATGATTAAAGATAGTCAGGTTTCTTAAAGTAATTTTCAAAAAAATAAAAACAGATTATTCTACCACTGCCTAGTTTTAATACAGTACTAGTTTTTTTTTTTTTTTTATGGGTGAACAAATAAGGTTCGCGCATTGCTTTCCAACTTCATCACTTGTCCTGTCCCAATTCTCCTTCATTTCCTGGCTCCTTATTTTGCTTTAATTTCCACGAACTTTCTCTTTTGCTTTAGTTTCCACTCTTTTGCTTTAGCTTCCACTAACACCCTGCTCTGTTTTCACACCATTAATAATAAAGGAATCAACATTATATATATTGTGCAAAGAAAGGAATCAACATTGCTTTAATGTCCCACTAGCGGGGTCCATCCGTCTCATTTTCCCACTGATCTCTGTCTTTTCTCATTAATAAAGGAATCAACATTGTGCAAAGAAATTGGGGACCATTAACAAAGGCATCAACATTGTCCAGTGGAGAAACTACAGAACAAAAGAAAGGCACAGAAGACTTATCGTCATAGACAGTCCCATAACACTTGACAATATTCCATATAGCTATCAAATTCAGGACTCACCTCAAGAAACTGACAACATCCCAGTTTTCCCTCACCATCCCCTTTCTCTTCCAATCAAAAGCTACTCCGTAAATCACCAAAATAAAAATAAAAAAATGGCAGAGGCTGTGTTCGTTTTCGTAACCGTCTTCTCACCTGATCTCCAAGAAAAGTTAAACTTGTTGAGCGGAGTACGGGAAGACATCGAATACATAAGAGGCGAATTCGAGCGCATGACACATTTCCTGAGAGTTGCTGATGCCGTAGAAGATAGAGATCCGAACATCAAAGTATGGGTGAAGCAAGTTCGTGAAGCTGCATATGACACTGCAGATGCTCTTGACATGTACATGCTTCGCCTCAGATCTAGACATCATCATAGCACCGGATTACGCGAGTTTGTAAGTAAGGTTTCTTTCTTTATTAAGACTTTAAAAGCTCGCCACGAAATTGCTTCTGAAGTAAAAAGAATCAAGTCCAAAATCATCAGTATTTCTGAGGGTCATCAGCGATATAGTGCCATTTATGGCAAAATAGATCAAGGCTCAAGCTCTACTCATTCAGCCATCACATGGTATGATTGTCGTGGTGATGCCCTTCTACTCAAAGAAGCTGACCTTGTGGGCATTGACATGCCCAAATCACACTTGATTCAGTGGCTGGTGGATGAGGATCCTCAACTCAAGGTGCTTTCTGTAGCAGGTATGGGCGGATTGGGCAAAACCACCCTTACAAAAAAAGTCTACGACGACACAAGAGTGACAAGACACTTCCAGAACCATGCTTGGATCACCGTTTCTGAATCATTCAAGGTTGAAGAGCTTTTAAAACACATCATTCGAGTTCTCTTTGAAGAATTCAAGCAACCACCCCCACGAGGAGTGGACAGTATGGATGCAAACAGCTTGAAAGGTATAATTAATGCCTTTTTGCAGCAAAAGAGGTATGTGCTTGTTTTTGATGATGTATGGAGTATTTATGCATGGCAAGTTTTAAGAATCGTACTTCCTGAATGCAATTGCGGCAGTCGAGTAATTCTGACAACAAGAAATGTAGATTTAGCATCTTTTGCTAGCGAAGAATATCATGGCATGGTGTATAATCTCCAGCCCCTGCCTCCCAAAGAGTCATGGGCCTTGTTTTGCTCAAAGACATTCAAGGAGAATTCTTGTCCTTCATATTTGGAAGATCTTTCTAAGAAAATCTTGGGAAAATGCGAGGGGTTACCACTTGCAATAGTGGCAATTAGTGGTTTGTTATCAACAAAAGAGAAGAGTGTGGATGAGTGGGAGAGAATTTATCGCGGCCTTGGTGCAGAACTAGAAGGAAATGACAAACTCATGAGCTTGACTAAGATATTGTTCCTCAGTTTCTTTGGTTTGCCTTACTATCTTAAGTTATGTTTCTTGTACTTGAGTATTTTTCCAGAGGATTGTCTCATTGATCACTGGAGATTAATTCGGTTGTGGGCGGCGGAAGGATTTATAGAAGTGAAAGAAGGAATTACAATAGAAGAAGTTGCTGAGGGCTACCTCAATGAGCTAATGAACAGAAGTTTAGTTCAAGTGACACACGTCACAATAGATGGAAGGTTTAGAGCTTATCGGATCCATGACCTTTGGCGTGAAATGATAATTGCGAAGTCAAAAGAGCAAAACATTGTCACAATTGCAAGTGAAAGAGGCGGAGCATGGCCTGAGAAATTGCGACGTCTCTCGGTCCACCATAATTTGGAAGATGTTCAGCAAGACATTTGTTTCACTCGCCTTCGTTCTTTACTCGTGTTCAGCGCAACAGATGCGTTGTCGATGTTGTCAAAGGTTGCATCCTTAGGCAAGGGTGTAAGGCTACTAACGGTGTTAGACTTAAGAGGAGCACAATTGAAAACATTCCCCCATGAAATTGTGAACCTCCTTAATCTTACTTACCTAAGTTTGAGGGCGACAAATATAAAAATGATCCCGAAATCAATCGGAAAGCTCAAGAAGCTAGAAATATTGGATCTAAAAGAAACGAATGTCACCGAGTTGCCTGATGAGATCTTAAAGCTCCAACATCTTCGCCATCTCTTGTTGTATCGCTACAACAATGCCCATTGTTATTTTCCTTTTGGTGATTCAATTGGCTTCAAAGCCCCGGTGAAAATAGGAAGTTTGTTGTACTTGCAGAAACTATGTGGTGTTGACGCAAACGAAGGGAATAATAGTGGTATTGTGCTAAGAGAGGTGGGGAAGCTAACCCAACTGAGGAGATTGCTCATTGCAATGCTACAGAAAGAAGATGGGACTATGCTATGTTCTTCCCTTGAGAAGCTAAAGAACCTTCGCTCGTTGTACGTTGCGGCAACAAAAGAAGATGAGATCATTGATTTAAATTCTCTGTCTTCACCTCCTCAACTTCTTCAGAGACTCTATCTAAAAGGACGTTTGGAGAAGATACCGCACTGGATACCATCTCTTCACAACCTAAAAAGATTATTGTTAGGGTGGTGTAAGTTAAAAGATGTTGATCCACTTCAATCCCTTCAAGATTTGCCCAATTTGCTTCACCTTGGACTTGCTACTGCATATGAAGGAGATGGATTATTTTTCAAGGCTGGTGGGTTTCAAAAGCTTAAAGAATTGTGGTTGGTTCGCTTAGCAGGATTGAAATGGGTGAGAGTGGAGTCTAGCTCGATGCCTCTTCTTGAAAATCTCTATCTCCAAGGCTGTAAATTGATGATGGAGTTGCCCTCAGGTGTTGAACATTTGGCCAACCTTCAATATCTTGACTTGACTGATATGTCTGAAACATTAATTTCGAGCTTGAACAGAGACTTACAAGGTGGGGACTATTGGAAAATTGCACACGTCCCTAAGGTTTGGATTGGGGAGGACAGGTCGTCAGTTACGAGCTTGACTGATATGTCTAGACAGTCTGGTTATTGGACCGGTCATTATCTATGATACGGTAGAACGGGAGGGAATGAGGATCTTCGAGATTGGTTTATCCCTGCTATTGATGTGCCCTATTTTTTCATAGTATTTTTTTGGCGTTTGTGAGAGCTTGAAAACTTGTTTCTGTAATCATGTTGTGAATTAGATATTTCTTTTACGTACTTCTTTTGTCTTGAATAAATTGCTTTATCGAGAACCTCATATTGATGTAATCAGGTTGACAGAATTTAGAAGTTCAAAGTATGCCTTCGGTTCATCGGTTTGCAACAATCTTGATTTAGATTAGGTGAAGTTCAAAGCATGCCTTCGGTTAATTTTTTTTTCCAGTTTCCTAGGTATGCAAAAAGCATTTACTTTTTTTCCTAAAATCTTTTTTGTGTGATTTTTACTTTTCATAACTTTTTGTTTAGTTTTTTGTCGTAATTTTTGAGATTAATCCTTCAGCTCGACAAGATGAATCAAAAAAGTATAAAAATGTGGATTAATGTTCGAAAAACTTTATATAAGAGGACACTTTAAAAAAAAAAAAAAAAAGAGAAGACAAATGTTTTGTACTTTTCAGCTTTAGTAAACTTCTTTTTTTTTTGCTTTTGATCATAATTTTTTCATTTTTAGACTCATCTCACCTTTTCAAGAAGAATGATTAATCGAAGAAATATAAACAAATTGCAAAAAAAATCAAAAAAGACGTAAAAAACACACAAAACGAAAAAGACAAAAAAGTTGGAACTGGTTAATGAAGTGTAAACCATGACTTGTTTTAGCGACACTCTGCCATTATCACTTCCAAGTAACCATAACATGACCCCAGTTCATCATCATAACGAATTCAGCCCCTTCTCAGCTCACATGCCTTCAGTTTACACTAGAAAATATTAACTGTTCTCGTCTTCAGCTTAGCAAGAAGAGGAGAGATTATTCACAGTCCCATGGTGTTGCTGCTCCCTCCACCAGAAGTGAGTGGAGTGATTTTTCAGTGCTCCCTAGAGCATCAAGTCGCGGTGCTCTATGTTTCTTCTCCATAACATATAGGTGTGGATTTCTACACAAAGTGGGTGGCCCTCATGTCAATTATGTGTAGTGAAAGAAAATAAAAAAAATCTGGAACACGGCATGACAGTGCTCCAGGGACACTTAATTATTCAAGTTGAGAGAGTGTGTGTTACTCAAACACTATTAGGCAGAGCCCACAACATTTTTACATATAGGTAATCCAGCGTATTCCAGGTTAGCTTGCACGCACCTCGAATTAACCCCTATAGCCCTCCTATAGCCGTTTCACACACTTACGCGCGAAGGTAAGAGGCCCCAAAAGTTTCTGGTACGGAGAATCGAATCTCAAACCTTACAAGGGAGCAAACCCCTTAAATCCAGGCAAAACCACTTGGCCATCTCCTTGGGGCTGAGCCCACAACTTTGGTGAGAGAGAAGAACTGCCAAAGCAAATCAACCTATTCACAACTACATGTACTTCTTTGCAAATGAAATAGGACGAAATAGGACCAACAATTGAAGGGTGATTTAAAGGCTCCCATCGGAGATGCTCTTACTCATAATGAATTTAGGTCTGTGAACATGGATCGAAGCGGCAAAAAATTATGAAACAACAAACAATTAGACTTTTAACTTAACTAGTTGTAGGGCACGTGTTGCACGTGCTTTTTTTGCGTTTATATAATCTTTAGTGTTTTTACATAGGGAAAGCGAAACAAATATTAGATTCTGAAATGGTTCTTATTTAGGATACCAATCTTATGTACTTACTTTTGGACATTGTGCATAATACCTTAATTGGTTACTTTTGGGCGAACCATGCAATATAATGGTGACCCAAAGATGACTTATTGTTCAGAGAGAGATTAATTGCACATAGTCGTCGTTGTTTGGTTAATATAAAGAGGAAGTTGGTCTACTTCGCCTAAAAGATAAAACAAGCTTTTCCATTACAATCTTGTACTTCATAAACATTGGTTTGGGAGACTAACCTGAAAGTCATTTGAAGGCCTCTCAATCATGCCTCTAATTGTCACTTTTTCTGCACTTTTAATTTTCTTTTGCAACAATATCTCTTCAGGATCTTCCTCTTTTGCACCAAAACTGAACCTAATAAAAGATGGTTTTAATTTCCTGGCATCTCAGACCACAATGAGAATTGGAAATCTAGTTTTGTCAAAGACATACCATTCCTTCATATGCTCTTGTGTGGATAATGCTGGTTTTATTTGATGGGTCGTTATTGAAAGAGTGGACAATGATAGTAGACCTAGTTTTGATCATCGCAAATTAAAAAATGGAGTTAGTATCTGAATACTCCATGCTGTTTGCAGAGATAGGAAGCATAGATCACCCATCGGTGGTAGAAGTTTCGTTCCTCCTCACATATATGCATGTGTCGTAGATACCTGAATATGTTGTCACTTTTGCTCTAGACACAGCTATGGGTGGTCTCTCTTTAGATATACGGTCCAGTTCTTCACCTTCATTTGTGGCAAGATCACCCCATAGCATGAGAAGAATAACTTCAGATCTGTGAGCATTAAAACAGTTGGAGGATAAAGTTTTATGGCTTCAAATATTTCTTGTAGAATAATGTTTGACATCATACCTTGAATTGAGAAGGGTTACATTTCGCTATACCATCGTTACCACCCCCACAGCTTTCTTCATCTAGCTTAGCTGCTCAACATTAACAACCAGCCCAAGTACATTGTCAAGAAGTAAAAAATATGTTAGAGTTTGGATTCTAGATTTGTAAGTATAGAGATTATGTTAGGATGTAATTCTTATTTGATAGTCGATACATACCAACAATAGCATTTTTTCCAGCATGTTGCAGATCTTCAAAAGAAGTAAATTCATATCGGATACTATTCAATGTGATCTCCACTTTGGCATTCTCCAGGCGTTTATTGTTTGTCAGCATTACTTCAACTTCTTTGTGGACGTTGGCATATTGAGCATTTACCGGTTTTACCAAGCCATCGGATATGATGTAACTGTTTTCTTTTAGGAATGTTTGCTCAAATTGGTTGATGACATCATTAAATAGAACTGCTTGAATTCTGGTTCCCTACATTTTGCATTACAAAATGATAATAGTCAGAGATGTGTTCTCAAGATTTTCTCTTAGTCTCTGTATTTTATAATTTGTAGTATTTTAGACCACGCAACATTTGTACGACATAACGAAAAGCAGCTAGGTTTGCATACCTGTTCATCCATTAGAATGAGCTTCCACATGTTGCCAAATCCTTTCGAGGTAGAATACGGTTCCACTATCCCTCTTCACAAGATTGTAACTTTAATAGTCCAATTCTTATCATTAGGTTGAAGTTGATATATAGGGATGATCCTTGAGGCATTTTCTTCCTCTTTACTCACAATCATTACTGGTGGAAAACAACGGGGGAAATTAAGTAGTTAGTTATGTAGAAGTTTAGGATGTGCTCCCATTAGTTATTAATCTTTCAAAGTAACATTGCATAACTCACGTTCAGATGGTTTCGGATTTTGGTGGGAAGTCTCTTTGGTTGATTCTTTCTCTACTATAACAGTAGGCGATGGTTCCTGCATGGATGTATTCCTTCTTCTTTTTTTGATCTCCAAGCGTCCTTCATCTATATCTTGTTTCAAAACAGATATCGTGGATCGTTTCTTTCCCTTACTTCTCTTCCCCGGTTTTTCCACATCTGCAAAGAGGAAATTATTTTTACTTTTGAATGATTTTATATGCGTGCAGAATCATACTTTCGAATGTTCATCAACATACCTTTGTTGTGGCACGCAGTTGGCATCTCATCTAACGTACAAATATCTTCATGGCCCACGTCAGACTTTCTTTGGTTTTCCATCGTTCTAGTGCTGTCTTCCTTCATGCTGCAGACATGTCCATGAGTATGTACCATTATCATATCATAAATATATAAAGGAATATGTACCAGCATTACCTCTTTGTTCATTTTTGAAAATATCGATCCGCAGATGCAAAATTGGGCATGGTTGAATCCGAATGCAATGACCCATTTCTATGTTGAGGTGTTTTTTTCATAATATTCTGATGCCAACCCTCTCACCCCCTGGAAATAATGCAGGGTATTGTAATGGGTCATAGCAACCGTAATACTGCTGTACTTCGGTGTTTGCTACCAGAATGTGCATGAATAACTATTTCTTGTTCAAATGGCACATTGGCACTGTTTCCTTCAATGCAAATGTCTGCAACTTGATCAGCTGATGGAGAATTGTACACTCTCTGAGCCAATTTGACACTACATTGGATATGGATCCTATAATTTTCCAGTGGCCTCTTTTCTAGTGTGCGTAGAACTTGAGCATATGGATTCTCCAAAAGCACCTCCATAAGTTTTCTAACAACAGACTCGCTAAGATCTGCGTCTTTTAAAATGTGCAATCTATTTTGCACCTCATTGCATGTGTCATAGAACTACATTTGAGAGAAACATAGTTGAAGGAATAAGAGAAGGGAGGTTATGGTAGATTTGGCCTTGTGCATGGAATGTATAAACGCCTTGTTGTGAGGTTGCCAATTGCTTATCTAATCTCACCACAAACGAAGTAAAAGAAAAGATACTATTATATGGTCAGATGTTTTTGCGGAATTCTTTTCCTTCCTCACATTGTGATGTGTATAATTTGTGTAATAGCTATGGAACGCTAGGACTTGCAAGGACTACTTTACCACCATAGCAACAAAAATTTGGGGTTTCGTATTGGAATTTCTTTGCACCACAAAAAGAGCAAGGTCTACTCTGTCGTATTTCAAATTCAGAGTGACAGTGATCTGCAGGAGGGAAAAAGGCCAACCACAAAAACATAAGTGGTTATGAGTAATACAAAATTTGAGCAAAGATACTGTTGGTAGCATGTTTTCTGTAATAAGAACATTTACCTAGCGCTGTTAAAGTTGGAGTGAAACATTGTCCATTACTATCTTGGCACGCTGTTCTGGTTAGGCGGGTGGATTTCACTTGCTCTTTTATCGGAGACCTTTTGTATATATTTTCTTTTTTCTTCAGCAATCAATCAAGCATACCGGTCCCTCCTATACTTCCAATAATGGGACAGGGGGTCATCTGTATATAAATTAAACAAGTAACGTTAGCTCAAGTAAGATAATATTGGGTAATGCTTAAGATTCACTTGAATCCACAAGTTTTGGGCTATTAAACATAAAAGGATGTAACAAAGTATCACCTGCTTTGGATCTCATTTTTTTGCAACTTGTATGGGGAAATGTTTTCTGACGGAGTGTTTGAGAAGGGGCCTGTACAAATTCACAACACAATGTAAGGGAGAAATAAGAGTTCGGGAAAATGTTATTGGAGGCAATACAAGATTAATGGGTTTCATCTGTCCTATATTTCAAACAAACAAAATTAAAGTACTGAGCTATAAAAGGCCAACGAATCCTATATTTTATACACACGCACAAATACTAAAGGGCTTTTATGTTTCGATGTCTTTTGGGATTGGAAAGTAAGGAGGGAAAATCGGCATGCATAATTAATGTTTATATGTTTGCTAATGCTGAATGCTGAGGAAACTCATTGCACTTTACAAACGGGAACTTTCCAAAAGGTCTTTTAATAACTGACGGAATATATATCCATCAAGTTGCAAAACTAAGAGAAAGAAGGAACTTCGGCGCACGACTGTGTGGACTTGTTCCTTAAACTGAATTCACACCTGTGAATACAACAACTCCCTTTTTTTTTGTAAGGAGGGCAGGGTGTTTTGTAATCCGACTACGGTTGAAGTTGTGTAATTCTGTCGAGCAGATGGTGTGCGTTATGCAATGGTGCATTAGGGAGCTCAAGTAAATGTAGATGTGAATGTGTATGTAGGTAGAGATAGAGGGCGGACAATTATTTCAGTATTTCTTTTCCGGTGGTCGTCCGGTGGCCGGTACTCTGGTGGTTAAGGGATGTGCGGTGGGCTTTTGGAGGTTGGAGTTGGGGGGGGGGGGGGGGGGGGGGGGGGGGGGGGGGGGCGCGAAATGTGGGCGGACTGGGGCCAGGGTGGGTTTCCATTTGGTGCGGTGGGGAGTTGGGATGGTATAGTTGGCGTTGGGTGAGCCGTTCGGCGTTGGGGTGCGTTTGTTTGGGAGAATGGGGTGGGAGTAGTCGCGTCTGTTCTGGAGGAAGAACGGTTATACGAGGGGTGCGTGTGTTTTGGGGGGAGAAGTCAGGTAGTCCGGCTCCTCTCAAATCCATTGGGAAGTGGACGATCCTCCAATCGTAATTCAATGCTTTAGATTATCTTAGTAACTCAAGCTCCAAAATTTATATGGTATTTTTTAGGTACCCAATTACTCATCTCATATTTCTCAATTACATAAGCGTCTTCCCTCTCCATTTTTTTAAACGGCGAAAAAAATTCATTAATTTTTAAAGTTGTTACAAAAAATTCATTAATTTTTTTTGAACGGCGTCTTTTCTCCCCGTTAAACCTGCCTCTGAAAAAAAAATTATATAGTTCTTGAGGATTTTTTTTCGACCGATATCATATAGCTTATGAAGATTTTTTTATTAATATTATATCAGTAATTTTGTTTTTCTTTCAGCATGGTTTTTTTTCCGCTAATAGTATTATCTTATTATGTAGCCCATGAGAATTTTTTTACTGATACAAGTGTATTTCCATGTGTGTGTTGCACTGTGTCGTGTATTCATTGATGTAGTTGTTTTTGTATGTAAGAAAGTTGAAATTAAGATTCAGTTATGAAAATTAGAAAAAAATCGTAAGAGTAAGTAATCGAACGTAAGATAATTTTAGAGAAAAATATTTTAGAAGAAATACAAAAGGAGTTCTTTGATTAACCCTATGAATCTGATAGTTTTTGGAACCTGCATCTGTTATTAAAGTTACGATATGAAATTTTACTAATGTTTGAAATTTGGTAAATTGGTGCCTGAAATGTGATAATTGGAGAATATTTAGGGAGTAATTGGATGCCCGTAGAATACCATATGAGCTGATACTAGAGTAATCTTGACCATTGAATTAAAATTGAAGGATCCTCCAATTTCCTATGGATTGAAGAGGTGCCGGACTCGAAATTAGGAGGGGTAACTTGGAAAAGTGAAAAATCGACAGACAGTCGGCTCTTTTATAAGAAGGTGTATATGGATAGATGTAGAAGAAAACTAGGCTCCAGAATAGGAGCACGTAAACAAACAAAAACAGAAACCCTGTCTCGTGGGTCATTTCAAATCAAATTCTCCTTACGATTACTGTGAATGAATTTCGGGCTTGTTTGGATGAGGTATTAGGTTTGGAGGTATTATGTAAGAATGGGAGATTGGATAGTATGAGGTATTATGTAAGAAGGGTAAGTCCACATTGATGTGACGGAAGATTAAATAATATTTGGTTTGAATGAAGTATAAAATGAGGGGATAAGGCTGTTTTGTAGTTGAATGGAAGAGAGAGGGGGGATTATAAGGGGGGATTCCACATTGCCGGCGCCCACACTGGCCATGTGTAAGCCCCCACAAGGGGTATTAGGGGGGATTACGGAGGAGGAGGTATTAAGATATCCCTGATTATTGGCCTGCCAAACCATGACATAGAGGAGGACCCACGTATTAGAATGGTGTATATTATAATATCCCTTTCTATTGTGGCATCCAAACAGGCCTTAGCTCGCAGCAGAACCAGTTGCCCTCAAAAGAAACAAGCAATAGCAACTATTAAGAAAGTGGCGTTGGCTATTTTTGGATATTTTTGAATTCGGACAAACCATTAGAGTCTGTACTTATAATCTTTTTTCATTTGGGTTTGAGAGTTAATTAGTTTGTTTGAATCTAGATACTCCACCAGGTGGTTGAAAGTAGACGAGAAGCTTTCGTTCGTGCCAAAGCAATTGGAACTCGTTTGAAAAGGGTATACGCACTTCATGTGCATCCCATTTTGTTTTTGGGCTAAATAATTTTCCATGCCGTTTACACCCATTTTTTACTCGTTTGGAAAGAGCCAATGATTGAGTTTCACATGGCAAGTGGGCCCCAACTCATGGTCAACAAAGAGTCAAAATCAAGTGGGCTCACTTGGTTGGTCAATGAGAAAGTCAAAGTCGATCAAGTCCAAGTGCAAAAAGAATCAACAGTTGAAGAATCAATCCCAAAATGACAAGGGTACACTAGATTTGTCCTACCCTAATATTCAGCAACAAACTCCTACTTTTCAAGATTGTTGAGATTTTTCAGGGTCTGATTGCATTCACAGACAGATTCTTAGTAAATACTCCTTCATTCCCTTGAATATTAAGCATTAAAAAGGCTAAATATGTGAGGATCAGTTATGAATGCCACGTGGCACATAATGAACCACGTTTCAGTTGAATATGGTTAGTAGGAAGACCAAAATCAGGGAATAGTCCCTGAAAATAGGAATTTTGCTAGTTTTTGACCTATTCAAAGGGCCACATATCAACCATTAGGGGATTTCGGTTTTCAACCAATGTCTACAATCAATTTGAGCTTAAAGGAAGTGGTTTGAAAACATGGGACACGTGTCGCATTCTCAAAACCTAAATTCAAGGGATGGTTGACAGCTTTTCAGGGAATAGTCCTCCATTATGACGATTACTAGGAAGTTATTGCCACATGGAGCATAAGTGAGCCATGTTTATAGCAGAAATGGTTTGTGATGCTTGAAAGTGGGAAAAGGTCTTGAAAATAGAAGTTGTGTCACTTTTTAACCGATTCAAAGAGCCACGTGGCATCAATCAGGGGAGTTACCACCAATATCAACGGTGGTACATATTTTTAGCTTTTTTTGAATAAGTTGGGAGCAGTTTTTTACAGAGGGCACGTGAAGCATTTTTAGGGTCTTTACTACTATAAATAGGGGGAACATGGCAGGCCCAAGGCTTTCGTCTCATCATTTCAATGCCAGTTTTTATAGGTTCTCTGTATTTACTTTCCAACACTATTCTTTTCACAAAAGACTTGTAATTCTGATATTACTAAGTGCAGAAAATTACAAGTCATTGTTCTTTCTTTTTCTTGTACCTTGTCACTTTATTCACGGAAATATAAGTGGCTTTTGTTTCTTGTTGCATTTTGTTATTCACTAAATACTACGTCCTTCACAAGTAAGGCAAATTCAAACCAATTGTCACGGCCTTTCCCAAAAGTTGTGAAGCAATCGCTTGCAAGAAGTTAGATCAGGGTACCACGACTCCCTAATCCGTTTGGACCACGCAAGGTCTTGACATGCCCCCATTACTCAAACTCAACGTTCCCTGACCGCAGGGCACGTTGCATTTTTTGGAGCAAACACATGCATTCTTTGATGTCATGATTTATGTCTCGTTGGTTTTGCATGAAGTTTAGTGATAGCCTTTGGTTTTGTGCCTTGTCTTAGAGTTTAAGGTTGTGTATGGATGGCAGACATCTTAGGGGGAATAAGGATGTGATTTCAGAACTCTAAAATTCCTATGTTTGGGAAGAGCTTGAATTAGAATAATCAACTGGGGCTAACTCAGTGGGGCAGGACTCTTGCATTTCACTAAAAGATCAAAAGTTCGAGTCTCCCTACGAGACTGTGGGTGTTCTTCCATTAGAGGGCTTTTCTTTTTTTTATTTGTTTTACCCTATAATTGGTTTATTTCTTATATAAGTTGAGTTGCTTGTTGGGCTTGGTTGTCTCATGGACTCTCACAATTGATGTAGTGTCCCGGGTTTGTACTATGTATTTCATATTTGATGTAAAAATCACTCTTCCATCGATTGACCAAAAAAAAAAAAAGGAATTAGAATTTAAATATTGATCTCCCAATCCAGAAGCAATCACTTGGATGGATGAGGAATCTAAGACGTCAAATTCTCTTAGCTTATCAAATTCCATTTTGTTTGATGTAAAACACGTGGTGGCCCAATTTCATAATCAATTGGACGGGGTGAAGTCTCGGAAGCCCAAACAATGTTTCTTAGTTGCGGATTACCCAAATTGGCAAATTTTGGACAAGCTCGAAATGAGCCCAAACTTGGTAGGCTGACTCAAAATCGCGCTGCGGTCAATACTCACCGCCCTAAGTCATGACCCATGATGAATTTCGGCTTAATTCCTTCATTTAGGCATTCAATTTATATTTTTGCCATTTTAGAAAAACATTAAAACGTTAATAACTCTTAGCCGGTAATTTCTTTTTATTTGGTTCTTTTTGGAAAAGTCTTATTTTTCTTTCTAGTTTTTAATTGTGTTAGTTTCTCCAATTTTTGGGATGCTTCGTTTTTAAGGTAGGGTTTGCTAGGGTTAGGGCTCTTTTCCAATAAAAAGGGATTGTAATCTATTATGCAGTCATCTTTTTATCAATAAAATATTCTTAGACTTTTTGTCGTTCTTGTGGGTTCGAGTTTCTACCTTCGTTTGGATTGGTACCTAACTAATCTCTTTGTTAGAATAAAGGCATATATAAAATAATATCGCGATCAAATCGTGATCTTGAGATTGTAATTTGATTGTAATTAGGATAATTTTATTCCATAGTTAATCAGTATGATTTTCTATCCATAGTTAGGCTCTCTCCTCTTTATAAGTAGAGGCTTTATTGTATGGTTTCAATAATCGAATTCAATATTTCTTTTCTTATATTTAACATGGTATCAGAGCTATAAGATCTAGGCACTGTGTGGATATTCGCTCCCGGCGAGCGGCTTAAGCTTTGCTGCCATCCGTCGGGCACTTAGTTACTTTGTCAATCTCTTCTACGCTTTCTGGTTGCTTTCACCCACTAGAACGTCTCTTCATCACCAGCGCGCCTCTTCACATGCAACCAACGTTCGTGGCTTTTCGATTCATGGCTTATTTGTTTCTTTTCTTTTAAACTCAAGTTGGTAGCTAGACCTACTTGAATTTGGCTTGGCTTGGCATGGCGTGGCGTGGCGGCTCTTGGTTTCTTTTTGCTTGGATGTTCCTAGTTTCTTTTGACTTTTTCAAACTCAAGTTGGTAGACCTACTTGAGTTTGAGGAGGGATGTTAGAATAAAGGCATATATAAAATAATATCGCGATCAAATTGTGGTCTTGAGATTGTAATTTGATTGTAATTAAGATGATTTTATTTAATAGTTAATCAGTATGATTTTCTTTCCATAGTTAGGCTCTCTCCTCTTTATAAGTAGAGGCTTCATTGTATTGTTTCAATAATCGAATTCAATATTTTTTTTCTTATATTTAACATGTTAGATTTCTTGGAGGGTTCCAACCTAAAACCAATTGGCAATAGGTGGAGTAGCCTCTAGAATTTATTAACCAAGCTTGGGTGGCTTAGATGAGCGATGTGGGACAAGTCTAACACTCCCCCTCACGTGCATCCCGGACGCACGTGGAGGTGACTGACCAGGAGCTGACTGACTGACTCGGGCGACAGAGATGACAGAGACTTTCCCACAGGAGGTGAGGCCACCCAAGACCTAACTCTGATACCATGTTAGATTTCTTGGAGGGTTCCAACCTAAAACCAATTGACAATAGGTGGAGTAGCCTCTAGAATTTATTAACCAAGCTTGTTGGAGGGCTCCTGGTTTCTCTTGGCTTTTTCAAACTCAAGTTGATAGATGCACTTGAGTTTGAAAAAGCTAAGAGAAACCAGGAGCAGTCATGCCATGCCAAGCCAAGCCAAACCAAACCAAACCAGGAGAAGCCGAGAAAGAGAAACGGCTAGGAGAACCAAAAACAGCCATGAGCGAAAGAAGTCATGACAGTAGAGATTTGAGGTGAAATCCGAGTGCACGAGCTGGTTACATATTACTATGAGTGCCCGGCGGACGGCGACAAAGTTTAGGCCGCCCGCCAAGAGCGAAAATTTCACAGGACTTAGATCTTATAGCTCTGATACCATGTGAAAAAAAGCAGAATGATGTATTATTGATTGTATTATCAAACATAACCCAGCATACCTTTATATAGACTACATTGTTCTTGGTCACTAAGAAATCTAAACCAAATAGGAAACATGTATTATAAAGAAATCTGCCCAACTAGGAAAGATGAATAATAGAACCTACAAAACATGGTAACATAATATTTCTGAATATTATGTTAACGCTCTTCATGAATTCTTGCATCATTGTTGAAGAAGATTCAATATCATCCCCAGTTATCTAGCTAGAAATTTTGTTAATTGTAATCGTCCGATCATGTTTACCATTATAATGTCAGTAGTTTCTCCTTCTCGCAATCGTTAGATTAGTTTTAGTTTGTTAAATTTAGAACTCCTCTTCGTTGAGGCAGCCCGAACTCCAGCTGTATACAAAGTGATGTGATGTGGGGACGCCTATAGGCTTCGGCATGAATTCAAAGTTGGCAGCTCTAGTAATAGGTGCAAACTCCCAACCTTGGTTCTTGCTTGAAAAAACTTCAAAGGGTACCAGTGGTTAGTATGCAAAATTAGGAGGCGGGGAAGCTGTTACCCCTTAAAGGGCCAGCAGCTTGCTGTCTCAGTCGAATGGGGTCCGCTTTAGTCTCATTTTGATGATCAGAAACATTCATTTTGTAGAGCTCGTTGAGTAGAATAAGTGTATCAAAAATCAGCTTGAACGGATATCATTAAGAGCCTTATCGAAACAGTTTTATCTTGAAAAGAATGGATCTGAAACACTGGATCAAATCCACTAGAACCCATTATTGTCAAGTTATATGTGTTCCGATCAGGCACTTAATGATATCCAATCGAGCTAATTTTTGGTAAACTTGTTCTACTCGACGAGTTCTACGAAATGAGCATTTCTGATCATCAAAGCGAGACCGAAGCGGACCCCATTCGGCTGCAGCTCCCCGCCTCCGCAAAATTAACACTACATTAAGGGTATTTTCAGAATCAAAAAGTAGGAACACCGGACTCTTTTGTACGAAAGTATAGATTTCCGTAAACATCCTGCTCTGTTTTCAGACTTCCTGTCTTACCATTAATAAAGGAATCAACATTGTGCAAAGAAAGGAATCAACATTGAGCAAAGAAAAAAAATAAAAGGAATCAACATTGCTTTAATTCCACGAACTTTCTCTTTTGCTTTAATTTCTACTCACATCCTGCTGGGTGTTCACGCTTACTTGATATCATTAATGAAGGAATCAACATTGTGCAAAGAAAGGAATCAACATTGCTTTAATTTCCCGCTAACAATGTTGTGCAAAGAAATAAGGACAGATATTCATCATAGACAGTCCCCTAAAAATTGGACAATATTCCATATGGCTATCAAATTCAGGACTCATGACCTGAAGAAACTAAGAAGATCCCAGTTTTCCCTCACCATCCCCTCTCTCTTCAAATCCAAAGCTACTCCGTAAATCACCCAAAAAAAAAAAAAAATGGCAGAGGGCGCTGTGTTCGAACTACTATCCAACTTCGCACCCTATCTCCAAGAAAAGTTGAACTTGTTGAGCGGAGTACGGGAAGACATCGAATACATAAGAGGCGAATTCGAGCGCATGACACATTTCCTCAAAGTTGCTGATGCTATAGAAGATAGAGACCCAAAAATCAAAGTATGGGTGAAGCAAGTTCGAGAAGCTGCATATGACACTGCCGATGCTCTTGACATGTACATGTTGCGCCTAAGACATCATCATAGCATCAAATTCCGCACGTTGTATGTAAGGTTTCTTTCTTTATTAAGACTTTAAAAGCTCGCCACCAAATTGCTTCTGAAGTAAAAGGAATCAAGTCTAGAATCATCAATATTTCTGTGGGAAATCAGAGATATAGTGACATCTATGGCAAAATAGAGCAAGGCTCAAGCTCTGCCTATTCAGTCCTCGCATGGTATGATTGTCGTGGCGACGCCCTTCTACTCCAAGAAGCTGACCTTGTGGGCATTGACAAGCCCAAATCACACTTGATTCAATGGCTAGTGGATGACGATCCTCATTTGAAGGTGCTTTCTGTAGCAGGAACGGGCGGATTGGGCAAAACCACCCTTACAAAAAAAGTATACGATGATGCAACAGTGCAGAGGCACTTCCAGAACCATGCTTGGATCACCGTTTCTGAATCATTCAAGGTTGAAGAGCTTTTAAAAGACATGATTCGAGTTCTCTTTGAAGATGCCAGGCAATCACTCCCACAAGGAGTGGATAGTATGGATGCAAACAGCTTGAAAAGTATGATTAATGCCTTTTTGCAGCAAAAGAGGTATGTGCTTGTTTTAGATGATGTATGGCATATTGATGCATGGCAAGTTTTAAGAATCGTACTTCCTGAATGCAATTGCGGCAGTCGAGTAATTTTGACAACAAGAAATGTAGATTTAGCTTCACTTGCTAGTGAAGCATATCATGGCATGGTGTATAAACTCAAGCCCTTGACTCCAAAAGAGTCATGGGCCTTGTTTTGCTCAAAGACATTTCGGGAAAACTTTTGTCCTTCATATTTGGAAGATCTTTCTAAAAAAATCTTGGCAAAATGCGAGGGGTTACCACTTGCAATAGTGGCAATTAGTGGTTTGTTATCAACAAAGGAGAAGAGTGCAGATGAGTGGGAGAGGATTTACAATGGCCTGGGTGCGGAACTTGAAGGAAATGACAAACTCATGAGCATGAAAAAGATATTGTCCCTCAGTTACTTCGATTTGCCTTGGTATCTTAAGCTATGTTTTTTGTACTTGAGTATTTTTCCAGGAGATTGTCTCATTGATCACTGGAGATTAATTCGGTTGTGGGTGGCGGAAGGATTTGTAGAAGTGAAAGAAGGAATGACAAGAGAAGAAGTTGCTGAGAGCTACATTAATGAGCTAATAAACAGAAGTTTAGTTCATGTGACAAAAATCGGGCAAGATCAAAGGTCCAAAGCTTATCGGATACATGACCTTTGGCGTGAAATGATAATTGCGAAGTCAAGAGAGCAAAACATTGTCACAATAGCAAGTGAAAGAGGTAGAGCGTGGCCTGAGACTTTGCGACGCCTCTCGGTCCACCATAATTTGGATGACATTCAGGAAAATATTTGTTTCACTCGCCTTCGTTCATTACTCGTATTCAGTGCAATAGATTCAGTGTCCATTTTGTCAAGGCTTGCATCCTTAGGCGAGGGTGTAAGGCTACTAACGGTGTTAGACTTCAGCGGAGCACAATTGGAAACATTCCCGCATGAAGTTGTGAACCTCCTTAATCTTACTTATCTAAGTTTGAGGGCAACCAATGTAAAAATGATCCCGAAATCAATCGGAAAGCTCAATAAGCTAGAAACATTGGATCTAAAAGAAACGAATGTCACTGAGTTGCCTGATGAGATCTTGAAGCTCAAACATCTTCGCCATCTCTTGTTGTATCGCTACAATGTCGACGACCAGATTTATTTTTCTTTTGACTGTGTAATTGGCTTCAAAGCCCCAACGAGAATAGGAAGTTTGTTGTACTTGCAGAAACTATGTGCTATTGATGCCTCTATTACGATTGTGCTAAGAGAGGTGGGGAAGCTAACTCAACTGAGGAGATTGTTCATTGTAAGGCTACAGAAGGAAGATGGAATTGTGCTGTGCTCCTCCCTTGAAAAGCTAAACAACCTTCGCTCATTGTCCGTTGCAGCAATAGAAGAAGATGAGATCATTGATTTGGATTCTTTGTCTTTGCCGCCTCGACTTCTTCGAAGCCTCTTCCTAGGCGGACGTTTGGAGAAGATACCGCAATGGATACCATCTCTTCACAACCTGAAAAGATTACGGTTACGGTGGAGTAAGTTAAAAGATGTTGATCCACTGCAATCCCTTCAAGATTTGCCCAATTTGCTTTGCCTTGAACTTAGCACAGCATATGAAGGTGATGGATTGTTTTTCAAGGCTGGTGGGTTTCAAAAGCTTAAACAATTGTGGTTGGTTCGCTTAGTAGGATTGAAATGGGTGAGAGTGGAGTCTAACTCGATGCCTCTTCTTGAAGAGCTATATCTCCGAGACTGTAAATTGATGACGGAGTTGCCCTCAGGTGTTGAACATTTGGCCAACCTTAAATATCTTGAATTCAGTGATATGTCTGTAACATTTGTTTCGAGCTTGAATAGAGACTTACAAGGTGGGGACTATTGGAAGATTGCAAACGTCCCTAAGGTTTGAATTGGGGTCTTCAAATCTGGTTATTTTACCGGTCATTATCTACAGTAAAATGAGAGAGGATCAGGATCTTCGAGATCGGGTTATCCCCGCTATTATTGTGCCCTTTTTTCCCAAATATTTTTTTGACGTTTGTGAGAGCTTGAAAACTTGTTTGTGTGATCATGTTGTGAATTGGATATTCTTTTACATACTTGTTTTTGTATTGAATTAATTACTTTATCGAGATCCTCATATTTGATGTAATCAGCTTGGCAGAATTTAGAACTTCAAACCATGCCTTCGGTTGATCGGTTTGCTACAATCTTTTAGGTGAAGTTCAACACATTTCTAGAGGAACCAAATTTCCCTTGGTGCTGATTCAAAATATTTGACATGTTAATTTTCATCGGTAATGTTTTCTTGCTCGGTGATGTTTTTTTTTTCCACATTTTTACTTATGCAAAAAGCATTCACTCTTTTGTCTAAAAACTTTTTCCAGTAATTTTTGCTTTTCGTAACTTTTTTGTTTAGTTTTCGTTGTAGTTATTGAGGTTAATCATTTGACTTGACCAGATGAATCAGAAAAGTATAAAAATGTGGATCAATGTTTAAAAAACTTTATATAAGAGGACACTTCAGACTTCTTTCGTCGAAAAGGATGATTAATTCAAATATAATATAATGCAAATCTAACAAAAAAAATTAGAAAAGACGAAGAAAACATACAAAATGAAATGGATAAAAAAGTTGAGAAAAATGGTTAATAAAAGTGTAATTAAGATTTGTTTTTTTACAACACTTAGGCCTTTATCACTTCCAAGATAACACCCCAGTTCATCTTCATAACAAATTCAGCCCCTTCTCACTCCCATCACTTCAGCTTACACCACAAAATAACTGTTCTCGTCTTCAGCTTAACAAGAAGAGCAGAGATTATTCATTGCCCCATGGTATTGCTCCTCCCTCCAGCAGAAGTGAGTGCGTGAGTGGAATGATTTTCAGTGCTCGATCCCTAGAGCACTAAGTGGCGGTGTTCCAAGGTCCTTCTCCATAACACATAGTTGTGGAATCCAACACAAAGCGCGTGGCTCCCATGGCGATGTGTGGTGAAAATGAAAATTCTGAAACACGATGTGACAGTTCTCCAGGAGCATGATTGATTATTCATGTAACGCCCCGAAAATTCGGAGACATTAATAAATATTTCAAAGATTATTTTCACAAAAAATTTCATAGATTTACAACGTCACCATTTCAAAAACATATGTCATTATATTACAACCGTTTCAAATAAATTAAAATATTACAATTTTCAAAGCTTCCAAAAATTAAAGTCGACTTAATATAATCAGAGCGACTATGCAGCTTCTTCCTCGATAGGATTGAACTCGATCAAATCGTACGACACTTCTGTTCCGTCTTCGATACCTGGCGTTCGAGTTACCAGGGCAACATAGTACCGTGAGCGATGACGCTCAATAGCCAAAACTCACCCGAACCCATAACTTACAAGCAATAAGATATATAATAAGAATAACATCAAAAGAGAACAAATCCATTATTTCATTACTATTCTTTAACCTATGTGAAATCTCGGATCTTATCCACAGATCCGTTCCTACCCATAACCTCTGGCACAACACTGGTGTGGTCCGACTCCCCTTTTCCAGATCCGGATGAAAGATACCTAAGTTATATACCTGGTAACCCATCCGTGACCATAAGTTCGGATAAAACTTCACCGGATGCGCACGCGAGCACATTCGAGCCCGGGTTGTGACACAAGCACAATACCTCCCTTATGACCCGTCCCAATATCCGAGAGCCGACCATCACCATGCCGTACTCAGGGTTTCGTAAACCAATAATTCTCAAGTTCACCGCCAATCAATACATCACCACGGGGTTCCAAGCCCGGAATCCAAATCTCAGCCTCTCACTTTATTGTCTTTTCCATTAATCCTATTTTCACGTCTAGTAAGTTAAATCCGCACATCGCAACCAATCCCGGGAACCTATTTGTCCATTCTATCAATACATCAACATAGCACACATTTTAACATTTCAACTAAAAAAACTAACATGCTAACAACACATAATCATGCAACATAATTAATCATGCCATAGAATTTATCATGCAATTTAACATTGAACAGAAAATATTTAACTTAAGGACTTATACTATATTTCCTATTCTCTAGGGTGATTTTAAAAGCTATTCTAACTTAAGGATTAAACAATAATTATTCTTAAACTTTTCAATCTTTCCAGCAGCTATCTTTCTTTCTTCTTCTTTTTTTTTTTAAAACAGTGGCTTATGATTTTCGGAAAAGAAACAGTGGGTTTCGACCGGTTCGGCTCGTGGCGTCGGGAGCGAAAACTAATTAACCTCGGGGCTTAATATTAACTTTTACTACTCAAGAGTTAGATTTATAAGCTCTTAAATCACACGGGGCTAAACTGTAATTATTACAACTAATCTATCAACTAATAAGTTCTTCCAGAGCTACTGTTTCGTTTCAAAAAAAAACTGAGGTTCTCGGCCGGGCTCGACCCGCGACGTCGGGTTTGATTATTTTCATACCGAAACACAAAACTATCAATACGGAACATAATATATATTTAGGGAGGTGAGTTCGGACTACCTCTCGTCCGGCGAAATGGATTTTGGAGTGATTCGGTGGTGAGTCGGGCGGCGGCGGAGCTCGGTCAAAAGGTGGTAGTGTATGGCAACGGAGATGGCTCCGGTGGTGGTGGTGGCCGGTGATGATGACTGCTCCGGTGGTGAGAGAATGTACGGTGGTGGTTCGACTGGAGGAGTTCTGACTGGACAAGGGGGTGGCGATGAAGGAGTTGGGTTGCGGCTGCCGGTGGAGATGGCAGAGTGGTACGGTCCACGGTGGTGCTCCTCTCTCTCTCTCTCTCTCTCTCTCTCTCTGCCGAATGGGGAAGGATTTTGGCTGCCCAGGAAAAAACAAAAGAAATGGAGGAAGGGTATTAAAAAGGGTTGAATTTTGTATTGGTGCTAATACCCATTGGGTAAAAATGTGGTGTCTGCACTAGAGGAAATTAAGGAGGGAAAAAGGGGATTTGGTCTGTCCTCTCTTCAGCCGAATATTTTGAAGGAAAAGGTGAGGGTTTGTTCCGGACAGACACGTACGCACACAATCGATTACAAAAATAAAATTGGTGTGACGACATAAATAATTTTCTATTAAATAAACTAACGAGAAAAATAATATTTTTGTTTTGATAATAATTATTATTTACAAAAAATATCGGGTCTTTACAATCTATCCCCCTTAAAACAATTTCGTCCTCGAAATTAAGGCGTATCTTCGATTTGAAACAGCTGCTGATAGTTGGCTTTCATTGTGTCCTTGCGTTCCCAAGTTGATTCCTCCAATCCTCGGGGTCTCCATAGGATCCTAACCAATTTGATTGTTCAACCTCGGGTAACTTTTTCTCCATGATTCTGAATTTCCATCGGTTGCTCTTCAAAAGTTGTGTTTTCGTTGAGCGCGACCTTCTCCCAATTGAATATGTGGGTGGCTATATATTTCTGCAACATAGAAACGTACGTGAAAGACGTTGTGAACTTTGGCAATTTGCATCGGTAAAGCTAGGTGATAGGCTACTTTGCCAATTTGCTCCAAGATCTCAAATAGACCAATGTAGCTAGGCGATAACTTCTTTCTTTCTTTTTTTTTTTTCTTTTTTTTTTTTGTCAAATCAGACGATTCCATGGCGCCGCTTTATTATCAAGAATATATGATCCCCCACATTGAAGGTTAACGGCCTTGTTCTCTTGTTAGCGTACCTCTTTTGTTTGTTCTACGTGGTCAAAAGTCACTCCTTGATCACCTTTACCTTTTCAGTGGTTTTTCAGACTAGCTCAGGTCCAAACAGAGTGTCTTCTCTAACCTCGGTCCAACAGATGGGCGATCGGCATGGTTGTTCGTACAGTGCTTTATAAGGGGCCATCCCGATGCTAGCTTGATAACTATTGTTATAGGCTCTCACAGCTTCCGTTAAAATCCAACACACAAGCTCGAAGCATGTCTTCCAGGGTTTGGATCGTCCTCTCAAATTGTCCATCCTTCTGAGGGTGAAATGTCATACTCAGGCGGATATTTGTTCCCAATGCTTTCTGCAAGCTTGCCCAAAAGTTGGAGGTGAAACGGGGGTCTCAATCAGAAATTATAGATACCGGCATTCCCTGCAATTGAATGATTTTGTTGATGTAGAGTCTAGACATTCCTGTCACAAAGTCCACAGTGACGTGCTCCCACTTCCATTCGGGAACAGGTAATGGTTGAAGGGTCTCTCCTGGCTTTTGGTGTTCATCCTTCACTTGCTGGCATGTGAGACACGTGGATACATACTTGGATATGTCATTTTTGATTCCTCCCCACCAATAAAGTCTGCGGAGGTCCTGATACATCTTGTTCCCTCCAGGGTGCACGACAAAGTTTGATTGATGAAACTCCCTCAGAACGGCTTCCCGTAGGGTATTCACATCAGGTTCAAAAATTCGATCTCGGAATCTAAGGCTCTTGTCAGCGCAACTCTTGGACAAGCTTTGAGTGATCATAATTCGTCAGTGTATCACCTTCCTCGGTCAGTTCTTGAAAGTTTGGTTCTTGTCTCTTAGTCAGTAGATACTGTTCTCCCAAGGAAATGAGATGATCACAAGAATTTTCAAGAGGTTTCAAGTACGAGCCGAATGTTCGAAAGTCAAAGCAGAAGATTGGAAGTACGAACAAATCCTCCCCCACGAGTGAGAGGTATGAGTAGTTTTGTATTGAGTTGGATCACGAGAACAACGAGAACCAAGTTAAGCGAAGTAAAACTCAATGATTTGGATTTAAAGAATTTCATCATTGGAATAGTACTGATAAAAGTCTAACATGTGAATGAAACACACAAATACTTGGGCTCCCAAATATTGCTATGGAATAAACAAGGATTCTCATACCAAAAATATAAATTTATTGCGATAGGTTCTGAAAGGATTACAAGGTCTAACAATGAGACTGACCAGGTATTTGTTTTACATCACCTCAGCCAAATGTATTTCAAAACAAGTATCTACCTATGGTTGTTTAAAAGAAGGAAAATTAATGAGTACAAGCGAAAAATAAATGACAATTTTTGGGTCCATTCTTAGAATAGAATAAGTAATTGATGAAATGATAATTGAATCTTAGAATCAGCTCAAGATAGGGTACATAGCTCAAAGAAAGTGAAGCATACAACAATATGTGCACTCAAGGGCCGGACAGCTCCAACATTGAAAATTGAACTACGTTTACTGAATTAGAGTTTTGTATGGTTGGACACGTGTCTTTTTGTGATATCAAAAGAATCGAAGGTTGTGGATAGCTAATAGTGCGCTAGTCAAAATAAACGAGGATTGCTCCAAACCTGAAGTATTCAATGGATCAGAAAGGTTAGACTCATAATTGAGTAAACTGTTGACTTCAAATCAAATCAAATTAAGAGAGGTTGGAACAAAATGATTTTTAGGACTACCCAACTCACAAAAGAAAACGTCACTAGAGTTAGGTGCTTGGAATAGACAAGAGTTCAACGATTTGAGCTTTAGTTGAAGTTGCAGCTCTAACTATAAAAAGTCATAATGACAAAGGTGATTTTAAGAAGAGTCATGAGAGATTAAAAAAAAAAAATAACGGTAGGTTAGAAGACCATCAATCGAATGAGAAAGAGGATTAAGATGAATAATCGTCAATAGCTCTTCTATCCCCCTTAAAAAAAAAATACAACCACCCTCGTAGAAATTGAATCTTCGCATCTCTGATAGCAGTTGATAGCGGTGCAAGGGGCAGTAGCCGTTCCATGCCCAAATTGAAGTCAAACTATACCATTCCTATAATCCATATGTCGCGAGTCAAACATAGGCTTGAGATTCTTAACTTTTATGGTTTCCGTTGAATTCTATGATAATCTTGTTCCTTGTCTTGCTTATATGGACAAAGGGTGAGGCACGTCGTGATAGTTGTATGAGATGCGTCGTATTCCAAATCACGCTCGGGGTTCCCTGCTTCAGGTTAAGGAAGGCTCGGGTCCTTTCTGACTTCATGGTATCCGAAATTATCTTCTTAGCAATTGGGCTTCAAACAGAATCTACGCCAGCGTTGTTATAAATTTGGTTGCTTAGATCACATCTCCTTAGTTGTTGACCTTTCTCTGGATCAGGTAAAACGCTAAGCAATGCAACCCACCATCTTTTCCGGTATTGGTTATTCCCAGCAGATTTTCATTTTGCTTAAACTACAATCCCCCAATTGTCGGAGTAGGCTCTCTGTAGGGCGTTGGCAGCCGACGTTTGCAGAATTGTGATTACATTATGCTCTTATCCCTTGATCCACGGGCTTGAGGGGTGCACAACTCTTGAGGTTGGGGGTGTCAGTACATATATGACAACGATCGCTCAAACAAGTTGCACAATCCAATATTACTTGGTATCACATGGGGCTTCTTTTTGTGTTGACCTTGGCATTGACGTAAGCATTGTTGATGTGGGTGGCATTGGCATTGGGGTTTACACGAAGTTAGGGTTAGGGGTTCTAACTACGGAATCGTGGTAAGGATTTTGAGGTTGTAAGAATAAAACAAATTTGGAATTTTTCTATACAAAATGACATGCAAATATTCCCTTTTCCCTTTTTTTTTAAAAAAACAAAACACCCTTTTTTTTTTTTTTACAAAACAATTGAAAGTATTTATGCAAAAAGTACTACGTATCTATGCAGAAAGTGCACTAGGCCAAACACGTGATTACTACAATTAGCCCTAAATGCTAGTCATACATGCAAGACTTAAGTTTTCTCACGGTATGTTCTCACAATGGCCCTACCCTTTTCAACCTATCTTTGAACGTAGTCTAGATGGGGAAGGAAATCCTCGTTCAGCAGGTACTCAATCTCCTTGGTAGTTTCTTCATCAACCTCAGTCTTTTCTCTCACGCTTGTCAGGGTCTATCTCATTGTCTTGGAACTAGAACTTCTTGACCGCGTTGATTGGCTTTACGTATACAATATGAACAAGTTCTTCTATCTCTTTCTTGGGATTCGTTGACTTCAGTACTTTGACGAAGTTGCTTCGGGCGACAAGACATATTTATATGCTACTCTTATAATAAAATAAAATATCGTACAATAGCTAAGATAATAGGTAGATTAAACGCATAACTACCCCGGACAACACTCTTGGAAATGTTCTACCCAATCTACCCAAGGCCGAGAGTTCGAACCTGGCTCTGATACCATTTGTAACGTCCCGAAAATTCGGAGACATTAATAAATATTTCAAAGATTATTTTCACAAAAAATTTCATAGATTTACAACGTCACCATTTCAAAAACATATGTCATTATATTACAACCGTTTCAAATAAATTAAAATATTACAATTTTCAAAGCTTCCAAAAATTAAAGTCGACTTAATATAATCAGAGCGACTATGCAGCTTCTTCCTCGATATGATTGAACTCGATCAAATCGTACGACACTTCTGTTCCGTCTTCGATACCTGGCGTTCGAGTTACCAGGGCAACATAGTACCGTGAGCGATGACGCTCAATAGCCAAAACTCACCCGAACCCATAACTTACAAGCAATAAGATATATAATAAGAATAACATCAAAAGAGAACAAATCCATTATTTCATTACTATTCTTTAACCTATGTGAAATCTCGGATCTTATCCACAGATCCGTTCCTACCCATAACCTCTGGCACAACACTGGTGTGGTCTGACTCCCCTTTTCCAGATCCGGATGAAAGATACCTAAGTTATATACCCGGTAGCCCATCCGTGACCATAAGTTCGGATAAAACTTCACCGGATGCGCACGAGAGCACATTCGAGCCCGGGTTGTGACACAAGCACAATACCTCCCTTATGACCCGTCCCAATATCCGAGAGCCGACCATCACCATGCCGTACCCAGGGTTTCGTAAACCAATAATTCTCAAGTTCACCACCAATCAATACATCACCACGGGGTTCCAAGCCCGGAATCCAAATCTCAGCCTCTCACTTTATTGTCTTTTCCATTAATCCTATTTTCACGTCTAGTAAGTTAAATCCGCACATCGCAACCAATCCCGGGAACCTATTTGTCCATTCTATCAATACATCAACATAGCACACATTTTAACATTTCAACTAAAAATACTAACATGCTAACAACACATAATCATGCAACATAATTAATCATGCCATAGAATTTATCATGCAATTTAACATTGAACAGAAAATATTTAACTTAAGGACTTATACTATATTTCCTATTCTCTAGGGTGATTTTAAAAGCTATTCTAACTTAAGGATTAAACAATAATTATTCTTAAACTTTTCAATCTTTCCAGCAGCTATCTTTCTTTCTTCTTCTTTTTTTTTTTAAAACAGTGGCTTATGATTTTCGGAAAAGAAACAGTGGGTTTCGGCCGGTTCGGCTCGTGGCGTCGGGACCGAAAACTAATTAACCTCAGGGCTTAATATTAACTTTTACTACTCAAGAGTTAGATTTATAAGCTCTTAAATCACACGGGGCTAAACTGTAATTATTACAACTAATCTATCAACTAATAAGTTCTTCCAGAGCTACTGTTTCGTTTCAAAAAAAAAACTGAGGTTCTCGGCCGGGCTCGACCCGCGACGTCGGGTTTGATTATTTTCATACCGAAACACAAAACTATCAATACGGAACATAATATATATTTAGGGAGGTGAGTTCGGACTACCTCTCGTCCGGCGAAATGGGTTTTGGAGTGATTCGGTGGTGGGTCGGGCGGCGGCGGAGCTCGGTCAAAAGGTGGTAGTGTATGGCAACGGAGATGGCTCCGGTGGTGGTGGTGGCCGGTGATGATGACTGCTCCGGTGGTGAGAGAATGTACGGTGGTGGTTCGACTGGAGGAGTTCTGACTGGTCAAGGGGGTGGCGATGAAGGAGTTGGGTTGCGGCTGCCGGTGGAGATGGCAGAGTGGTACGGTCCACGGTGGTGCTCCTCTCTCTCTCTCTCTCTCTCTCTCTCTCTCTGCCGAATGGGGAAGGATTTTGGCTGCCCAGGAAAAAACAAAAGAAATGGAGGAAGGGTATTAAAAAGGGTTGAATTTTGTATTGGTGCTAATACCCATTGGGTAAAAATGTGGTGTCTGCACTAGAGGAAATTAAGGAGGGAAAAAGGGGATTTGGTCTGTCCTCTCTTCAGCCGAATATTTTGAAGGAAAAGGTGAGGGTTTGTTCCGGACAGACACGTACGCACACAATCGATTACAAAAATAAAATTGGTGTGACGACATAAATAATTTTCTATTAAATAAACTAACGAGAAAAATAATATTTTTGTTTTGATAATAATTATTATTTACAAAAAATATCGGGTCTTTACAATTCAAGTAAAGAGGGTGTGTGTTACTGAAACACTATTGGGGTGCAGAGCCCACAACTTTTGTGAGAGAGAAGATTGAAATGCCTTGGGACTGAAAATTTTCAAAGGAGATAGAGAATCCAATGACTTCGATTTCTATTTAGCACAAAAAAGTTTCTTACGGTGTGAAGAATGAGTGCGGGCGTGCCAGGACTTATCATGTCCAACGTAAAGGACCGAGTGCCCTTTTCTGACTTCGTAACCATGAAAGTGCAAGTGTTGTGATCTTAAGGGTGAGATCACAATGGAAGTTCGTGGTTTGCCACAACGGTTGTGGACTACCAAAGATTTCGATACAGGCAGATGCAACAATTTTTGGGGGGAAGGATTACATTCTCGTTAGATCACCAACCCTCCACAAAGTGTCAGTAATTCGCCACTCTTAGTCTGCTAAGATTATTCCTCCAATGGGAGACATGTTCCCTTGCTATTAATTCAACCAATCAAACATGGTAAAAATGTACTACTTCCTTTTAGGAGGAAGGCCAAAACTACTGTAACAACTATCTATAAAGCAAACTCAAATAGGCATGTTTTGCTCTTTCAGTGGTACTCCAAATATAAACTCAGGAAAATATGATTTATACAATGAAATAACATGAGTTTTGCCAAAGTAAGCAGTCACATAATCTTATCAGTTGACAAGAAACTATAGATAAACATATCTCTAATTCCCCCTTTGTTAAACACATACTTCCTCAAGAACCCTTCCTTTTGGAACCCAACTTTCTCTAACACCCTCTGAGACCCCTTATTTTCTTCCTCTACCAAAGCCTCTATCCTTACCAAATACTCAAAATCTTTAAACACAGTAGAAGTAGCCATTTTAAGTGCCACTGTCACAATCCCCTGGTTCCAATACTCCGAGCCCACAGCATACTCGATTTCGGCTAGGTGGCGATCACTGCCTGACTCGGGCTTGATGGAAACGTACCCGATTGAACGGTCATCCAAGCATATGGACCGTTGCCACGGGTGAGGTATCGCAACCTCCTTGAGGTAACTCAATGCCTCTTCTCTAGACGGGATGGGATTCCATCGGAGGTAGTGTGTCACTCTTTCATCTTTGGCCCATGAGAAGAAGTCGCCGGCGTCAGAAAGTTTGAAGGGACGGAGAGAGATTCTGGTGGGGTCCATTGAGATTTAGCAGAATTGGGAAGTTTCAGATGGTTTGGAGAGTCTGTGTTCCGTTGGTACACTTCAAATGGCCAATGAGTGGGGTGAATGAATTTCGTACTTCAAGAATTTGGAGCATCATATATACTATATATATAGAGGCCAACGTCAATTCCCTCTTTGTTTCACTTTAAGAATAGTATCCCAATCCCAAGGGGTTAGCCAAGTGTTTTAACTTGCGACTTAGGTATTTGTTTTATCCTAAAATTTTTGGTTCGATTCTCCTTGCTAACAACTCTTGGAGCCACCTCAATTCCACGCATAAACGTGTGAAACGGCTATGGGAGGGGCTGTAGAGATGTCCGATCGAAGTGCGCGCAAGCTGGTCAGAACACCCTACATTACCAAAAAATAATTTTAAAAAATAGAATCGTATCCTCCAAGGCAACTTACAAAAAGTTTTGGTCCCTCCACTTTAGTGGACAGTGTTGAAATGAACTCACACGGCAATTTCTTTTGGAAAAATTGATCAACTAAGGTGGGGTAATACTGTCATTATCAACGTCAAAAAAATGCCACCATACTAGCTACCATCTAAAAGACAGTGTATCAATTATATTCTTCAGGAGTAATGTATTTTTTTCTTATGCTATCAGATGAAAGTGTGTTATCCATACGGAAGCAAAACATTGCTCCTGGAGCACATAATAAATAATCCTGGACAAGACAGGATTAGAATCAGCCGATTACATAATTGACCATGTTTTGCCTCTTGATTATTGTTTGACCTTATTTTAGGAATCAACTATGGCGGCCGTAAAAATTTTGTCTTCCTATGGTCCATTCCTTAGTCACCAAGTCCTGCAAAATTCAATTCCTTCGCAAGGACGTTTATCTATTCCTTATTCCTCGCAATTTCTTCTACTTCTATATAAACCCAAACATTCTTCAACTGCACAATACCCATAAATCAAATCCCACAAAAAAAAAAATGGAAGAAATTCTAATCAAATCAGAAGATAAACAAACCCATGATCAAGATTTCACGAACATCCATCTCCGGCTTTTAGACCTCTCCGATATCGATGATTACATGGTCTGGGCTACAGACGATAAAACCAACCAATTTTCGTCATGGGACCCTAATACATCAAAAGAAGCTGCCATGAACTATATAGCCGATTTCATAATCCCCCACCCTTGGTTCAGGGCAATCTGCATCGATGATCGTCCGATCGGGTCAATTTCTGTTACCCCAAACAGGGGAAGTGGCAGTTGTAGGGGGGAAATTGGGTATGTTTTGGGGTCAAAGTACTGGGGCAATGGGATTGCCACTAGGGCTGTAAAAATGGCTGCTGCTGAAATATTTTTTGAGTGGCCACATTTGGAGAGGCTGGAGGGTTTAGTGGATGTTGATAATATAGGGTCACAAAAGGTGTTGGAAAAAGCTGGGTTTCAGAGAGAAGGTGTGCTGAGGAAGTATTTTATACAGAAGGGGAGAGCTAGGGATATGGTTGCCTTCAGCCTTTTATCAACTGATCCCCAAGTACAGTTAGGTTTTTTCGATTGATTTATTTTCCGATGGAAGAGCTTTCGTTTGTGGTGTTCAAGTATATTGTTTTGCTGGGGATATGAACGTTTAGCTTTAGTCTGTGTTTCCATGTACTATGTTTAGTGAACCCGTACAGAATAATGTGGTAGTAACATTTGTGCAATTGCAATGTTTCGAACTTCGATTTCTTATGAATCGACCACATCAGTCAATATGGAGTTTCTTTATATAAGAGAGATTTGTTTGTATAGCATTACTCATCGCTCGTATTCATGTTTTCTTCATGATAATCGCATACAAGAATGTGTGGTGGATTGGCTATCGATCTTTCTTCCCAGGCAAGAGCAATCTGGTTTGTAAGGTAACAAGTGATCATTGTGGGTGGTTTATGGTCCGAACCATTTGGTTTGATTTTGTGGTAGGGCTTCACTTTTATGATTAGTTTGGATGATGGTTTTACGGTCACACCAGATGAAGTGCCATACCTTTGGTGTGTTTGGAAGGGCTATGAACACGTTGGTATTTAAATCTGAGTGTTGTTTGGTTGTTCCCCATATCAAGTTAGGAGCCCAAGTTGTTCGGGTGGTCTTGATCGCAGCCTGTTTCGGGTTTCTAGTGGTGGACAGTGGTGGTTGTTGCCTGGGTATGGTGGACCGGTGGTCAGTGGTTGGGCTGTGACGTGGGTGGCTGTGATTTGGTTAGGGTTAGGGTTTGGCTTGGGGTTTGGGCCAAGTTTGGTTCCTTTGGGGCTGGGCTTGGCCCGTTGAGCGTTATTATTTGATTCGGGCACTTTAGACCTCTTTGTGCTTTAATTGTATGATCTGGGTTTTAGACCCATTTGGGTGATTAAGCTTCAACCTTTAGGTGAGCTTCATCCCATATGGATGTCCTGAATTGGCTTTTTGCCAATCGTAGGTTTGGTTCTCGGATTGGACTGATTGTTCTTTTGAACATGACGTTATTTCTTTACTCCTATCAATCTTGTAACAATTTCAAGATTACTGAATTTTTTTTGCCGTTGAAAAAAAAAAAGCCCAAGATTGTTGTTCCCCATAGGCCACCTCAAGTTGGTAAGAGCCTAAGGATCTCTCTCCCTCCCCCCACCCCGCCGTATCAAGTTAAGAGCCCATGAATTTTCTCTTTCAAACGGGTCGGGTCGGACCGGCACAAGCACGACACATTTACGAGCAAAACGGTATTGCAAGGCACGATCCCGGCCTATAGGTGGGTCAAGCTGGGCAGATATTTTGGGGCACGTGGCACGAGCACTAGAAAGCACGGACATGGCATCAGTAAAAAATTGAAGACTTAAAATAATTAATTGCAAAAGTAGATGCACAGGCTATATACCAAAAGATTTAACAAATTGTTTGCAAACCAACAAAAAGTTGACGTCTCTTAAGTCCAAAAATCAAATTCCACATCAAAGTTGACGGGCTTATAAGCGAATGATTTGGATCATCAAGTTGTACTGGGGAAAGATTTGGACGATTGAATTAAGGGAAATTCTAAGTGCAAAGAAAACGTACCCGAAAATTATTTCGAAATGGCAAATTAATGTTACAGATTCACTTTGAAGTGCATCTGCACCATTAATTTGCCTTTTCGGGGTCATTTCTGGGTATATTATCTTTATATCTAGCACTCCCCTTGAATTAAACTTTAACATAAATGTTGTGTATGACTTCAATTTTATGAAGGGGTTCATTGGTTCAGTTGGGCCTGTGAGTTACTTTATAAATATGTGTATTCAACAGTATGAAAAGAAAGCTTGTTTTGGTTAGAACACAATAGAGAGGAGATTGGATCTTGAAGTTGAGCTTGGAGAAGCTTGTTTTGCTCGCCAATCATTAGCCCACCGTGATCTATTCGCTTTGAGGTCCTGTTTACACCCGTTTTTGGCACTCAGTCCTGGGCAAGCGTTGGAAGGCCATTTAATTATCTTTTAATTAAATTGGGCCAAAAAATAGAGATGTATTGGATCAAAATTATTGGGCCAAACCCATGTCAATTGGGCCCAATTAATTTTAGTTGGATTCGGACTCAAGTTTGAGAAGTTTTGGGCCTATATGCAAAAGATTTCAGTCGGCCCGCGATTTGTTTGAGCTCGGTAAGTGTTGTTATGGGTTAAAAATATTAAAGGGCCAGTTAATTTAATTAGATGGCCCATTACCTAAGTGGCCCATGAAAAGTGGAAGAAAAGAAAGACATGGATGCCGGGCAAGGAGCCATTTGACCAAGTCAAATGGCTGGTGATTTTTTGCAAACCCACGGAAATAGGAGTGATGTGGCCAACTACCCATGGAAATAGGAAATGGAGAGAGAAATACATGGCCCATGATTCTCTCAACCACCCATGATTGAAACCAACATGTGGGTAATTGTTTGTTCACCTTCAGTAAATTCCCCACGATTGGAAAAATCACATGGGCAATTCACGTCAACTGCCCATTATCCCATGTAACGCACAAATGGAGGAGCTACATGGGACACGTGTCATCACGGGAAGGAGGACAACAAAGCCTTTGCATGCAAAGCCGTGGAAGTTTTTGGCCTATAAATAGAAGAACTCAAGATGAAAAAAGGGTCCCCACACCAATCAAGCTCAACGCTTAAAAAACCAAAGCCTTCCCAGCGAAGCAATTATCTCATTTTCTCACCTTCACTCAATTACTTCTCCAAGTAGTTCGAGTTTCTATCTCTCTTGTATCCCAATTTTATTACTACGACGTAATAAAGATTATTCATATCTCTCTTATACCCCAACTTTGTTATTACGATATACCAAAGTTATTCTACGTTGCTACTTCTTTTCCTACACGGTTAGGAAATTATTAAGTCCTCGCTCGCAGAGGCAAAACCACGAACCATAACTGCAATCTAGCCCTTAGGTTTGCAGCACTATCACCCTCACAGATTCGAAGTCAGAAAAGGGACGCCCAGTCCTTACGTTAGACGCGACAAGTCTTGGCACGCCCGCACGCTCAGTCCTTGAGCATTTTCGTAGCCAAACATCTTTTGGCACGCCTGGTGGGACCCTAATCGTCTAAGGGTTTTATCATGGTCAAGAAGCCGCAACAACAGCAGCAACCGGATCCTCCACAAAGTCCTGAGGGAGTGGCAGTCGACGTGCCATTACTCGAGGAAGCTGGTCCTCAGATCAGTACCCAAGATCTTAGCGATGCTACCGACAGCGTCAAAAATTATATGTTTATGGCGGGACGTGAGATATCCAATAACGTTACGAGTTTAATCTCTCAATCGTTCACTCAGTCCTTGGAACCTCTGACCATAGCAGTCAACAAAATGATTGCTACGCTTACAGAGAGGCTACCGCTCGCTCCTCAGCAGCAGGGCTTTCCACAGTTTGGTGTCTTTGGCAACGGTCAAGACCAAACTGGCTTGTTGGGGGTACCTCCCCCTCCTCAAATATTTTATCACGCTACTTCATCTAATAGCCCTGCACTCGGGGGGCAAAAAGAGAGGGGAGTCGTGATTGGAGGAGCTTCGACGCCTCCAAATAACGATCAAAGGTTTGTTTTGGTCGAGGACCAGAGCAAGCCCGACAAGTCCGACAAGACAGACAGAAGGCCTTTGCAAGGAGGCCAGGGCTCTGGAAAGGATAAAGGAGTTGCACGTACTCCTCACAGCTCTGATACTCGGGGGGCAAGTCCAGTCTAGAACCAGGAGGCACAGGAGGTGCATCCACAGTCGCCTCCTGAGCCAGACCTAGTCATGGGAAGAGATCAGGTCTTGAACCTACTCCAGGAGCAGTTGGGACCTGGTTTCAGACCTTTGGGAAGGCCAATGTATAGGAAGCCTCACACCGAGGAGGTGGACAATACACCCTTCCCAAAGGGCTATAGAGTTCCAGAATTCCAGACCTTCAATGGTGAGAGCATGCAGTCAACCGTAGAGCACATTGCCAGGTTTCAAGTTCAATGTGGAGAGGCTGGAACCACTGATGCACTGAAGTTGAGGCTTTTCCCCAATTCTCTTACTGGGACAGCCTTCACTTGGTACATCAATCTGCCACCTAACTTGGTTCAGACCTGGGCACAGTTAGAGGAGATGTTCCACCAGCAGTTCTACAGGGTAGAACCAGAAGTGACATTGGCAGACCTCTCATGCTATCGTCAAACCCATCTGGAGTCTGTAGAGTCCTACCTCTTACGTTTCAAGACTGCTAGATTCAAGTGCAAGATAGTCCTTCCTTAGACCGAATACGTGCGAATAGCACTAAACGGCCTGAGCTTTGAAATGAAGAAGAAGTTCTATGGAACGGAGTTCAGAGACCTGTTTGAATTATCTTCCAAAGCTTCTCATTATGAAAAGTTCTTGGCAGAGGAGCAGGACAGGAAGACAGCATCCAAAGAGACGTATTACCGCGACCCTAACTATGAGGTTGCTGCAGTAGAAGCAGAGGTAGACCCAGACGTGGCAGTGGCTGAAATCATCAACAAAAAGCCATACGTTTGTAAGGCTTTTATCAAGATGGAGCCCACGAAGCAGCCAGCCCAGAACACTTTCAATAAGTTAACTAGGACTTAGACTTTTGACGTGGGTAGGGCTGAAGCTATCTTCGATCAACTCCTTGCTGACAAGCTGCTCAAACTACCTTTTGGTCACAAGATTCCAACCCTGGAAGAGCTGAAGGGCAAAGAGTATTGTAAGTATCACAATTCTTGGAGTTATACTACTAATAATTGCATAGTATTCAGGAATGACATCCAGGATAAGATTGAACGAGGGGAGTTCAAGTTTCCCGAGAAAGACAAGCAGCCTATGGGAGTGGATGGCAATCCCTTTCCCTCAGGACTGAGCACGAATATGGTTTCTGTCAACATGAGAGACATGCCTAGGGCTGTCCCTAGGCCGAAGATAAGTTTGGGAGCCCCTTCGAGAGTAGCGTACATGTCCAGCCCCGGCAGGTTCTGGGATTCCTTTTATCATGAAGGGGATGTCAGGGCTGAGCGAGTCAGGAGGTTCGAAAAGCAAAACTCATGGTGGTCCAGACCGCCAGGGGTGAAGAAACCAGAAAAACCAACTTGCTCCATGGTGTGTACAGAATGTGGACACCATGCCAGTCCTAACAAGCCAGTTTTGAAGAGCATTATTGTCGGAAGGGTTGATTCGAGTCCTAAGGAGCATCACAGGTCTAAAGGAAGGAGGGTTGTACGGGAATCTGTGTTCAACCGAATTCAGCCAGGGTTGGTTGAAATTGAAGATGAACTCATCAATTTGAGGATATCTGCTCCTTCTAAGGATAGGCCAAGGGTTGTTAAACCTCCAGCCACTCCTCCAAACGAGTGGCACAAGGTTGAACATCCCAAGTTTCCATCCAAACCTCCACCTCTGTCCAGATCTCAAAAAAGGCGCCGCCAACGATTCAGACAGGCAGCTAGAAGAGCTGATGAAGAAACAAACCTACTGGACGATCCAATGATAGAGGATGTCCCGGAAGAAGAAGTGGAGGTGGAAGTCCTAGAAGAGCCTATGGTTGAAAAGCCTAAGGTTAGAAGAGTGTACAAGCCTTTGGAAAGGACTGTGGAAGAGGCTATCATCAAGCCTCCTCCGAAGACTTTACCGAAGAAGCAGCTCCCAGCTGGGAAAACATACAAGGAGGCTGTTACCCAACTAACTTCAAAGCAAGCCGCTATGCCCAAGAAACAACCTCTCTTGGAAAGAACGCTTGAAGAAGCCAGGATTCAGTCCTCACCAAGGCAAGTCACTTTGCTTCAAAAGTCAGCCCTTCAACTAAGGAAGTCAGACTCGGGGGGCAAGTCAAAGTTGAATCCACAGGCTAAGGTATTTGTGCCTAGACAGGGTTCTAATATGCAGTGCAATATGGTCGTATTCTTGCCGGCAGAACTGGAAGCCAAGGACAGTACTCCAAGAGCCATGGAGGGAGATTTTGTAGAGATGGGGCAGACAGCGGAGATTCTCAACGAGTCTTTCTCAGTAGGACTGAATGGGCCTTCAATAATTGTGCTGAAGGACGAGACTGAAGAGAAGAGTGAGGATCGTGCAGCTAGTGTGATTTTTGAGAGGCCAAGCTCCACGATGAACAAACACATCAAGCCTTTATACATTGCTGGTTGCCTTGATGGAATGCCAATGAACCGTATCTTGGTAGATAATGGGTCAGCAGCCAACCTCATTCCTAAGTCAATGATGCAGAGGCTCGGGAAGACTGATCAAGACCTAGTCTCATGCAATGCCGCTTTGACTGATTTCACCAGGAAGGAGACAGCATGTCAAGGTATTTTGATCATGAACTTGACGATAGGATCCAAGACATTAACAACACCTTTCTTTGTTGTTAATTCACACTCTTCCTTCAATGTTCTACTTGGGAGAGATTGGATTCACTCCTGTTTAGCGGTCCCCTCAACCCTTCACCAATGTCTTATTTTATGGAATCAAGACGACGTGGAGGTAATATGGGCTGACCGTAGACCATTCAAGGCCTCTACCAACCATGCAGAGGCCCACTTATATGATGAGGGGGTTGGTCCAATGAAGGTGGCAGGCCTTGACAAGTATGGCCGCCATAAAATAGCCCCCGTTCATAATAACAAGTCAGCTGAAGAAGTGAAAGCACTTTTTCAAGAATTAATCGGTCCAATGATTACGGAGTCAAGCAGGCCGATTATAGCTTCGTCTAAACATTCTTCGCAATGTCAGTAAGCCCTTCAGAAGCAGAAAAGCATGTGGCCCTTCAAGCCACATTGTCAAAATTTGAAGCTTATCTACTAGAGAAGAGGCTGAGGGGAAGTCAAGAGCCAGAGGAAGATTTTTCGGCCTGTGCGGCCAAAGTCATCAACGAGGATGAAAACCTGGTTGAAGATCTTGATGAAATCCGCTTGGAAGACCTAGAAGCAGCCCCAGCCAAGTTAGATGATTTAAAGGCAGACGTGCAAGATCCTTTGGAAGAAGTTAATTTGGGAGATACAGAGAATCCCAAACCTGTATATATTAGTCAACTTCTGCCAAAGGACGTGAAGGAAAAGCTCATCCAGCTCTTAAAGGAGTTCAAGTCCTGTTTTGCTTGGACTTACGAAGAGCTTCCAGGTCTGTCCAGAGACCTAGTGGAGCACAAGCTTCCCATTCAACCAGAATTCAGACCTTTCAAACAACCGCCAAGGAGGATGTCCAATGAGGTCTATTTACAGGTCAAGGATGAGATCGAACGTCTTTTCAACGCTGGGTTCATACGCACAGCCAGGTACGTTACTTGGCTCTCTAACATTGTTCCAGTCCTTAAGAAGAATGGCAAGGTCAGAGTATGCGTAGACTTCAGAAACTTGAACTTGGCTTCCCCAAAGGACGAGTACCCGATGCCAGTCGTAGATCAATTGGTGGATGGAGCTTCTGGTCACAAGGTTTTGTCCTTCATGGATGGACATTCTGGATACAACCAGATCTTTATCGATGAGGCCGATACGGCTAAGACTGCTTTTAGGTGTCCTGGAGCCCTAGGAACCTTTGAGTGGGTCGTAATGCCCTTCGGCCTAAAGAATGCAGGTGCTACGTTCCAACGAGCAATGAACGCCATTTTTCACGATTTCATTGGCCACTTCATGGAGATCTACATTGATGATATTGTGGTCAAGTCTCAGTCCTATGATGAACATTTGGAACACTTAAGGAAGTCTTTCTTGAGAATGCAACAATTCGATTTGAAAGTAAACCCCTTAAAGTGTGCCTTCGGAGTCTCCGCAGGCAAGTTCCTTGGATTCTTAGTCCACAACAGAGGTATTGAGATTGACAAGAACAAGGCCAAAGCAATCATGGAAGCAAAGCCTCCTACCACCAAGAGGGAGCTGCAGAAGCTCTTGGGTTCATTCAACTTCTTGAGAAGGTTCATCTCAAACCTAGCTGGAAAGGTTCAGGTTTTTTCTCCACTCTTGAAGTTGAAAGACCATGACACTTTTGTATGGGAGGCAGGCCATCAGAAGGCCTTTGATGAGATCAAAGGCTATTTAGCAACGGCTCCAGTCCTTATGCCGCCCATTAAGAACAAGCCGTTGAAACTCTACATCTCAGCAGCTGAAGGCTCTATTGGAGGCCTTTTAGCGCAAGACAACGCTCAAGGAAAGGAACAGGCAGTTTATTATTTAAGTAGGTTGTTGACTCCTTGTGAAAGGATATACACTCCTATTGAAAAGATTTGTCTTGCCTTGTACTTTTCAGCAATAAAATTGAGGCACTATATGCTTCCTGTTTTGGTTTACATTATGAGTAAAACAGACCTAGTTAAGTACCTGCTTTCTCGGTCAATCATGAGAGGCCGAATTGGCAAATGGTCTTTAGCTCTAATGGAATTCAGCTTCCAATATGTTCCTCAAAAAGCTGTGAAGGGCCAGGCCTTAGCAGACTTCCTTGCTGATCATCCATGCGTGGATATCGGTGATGAGTCTGATGTAGGACTAAACGCTCTTGAAATCTCACTCACTCCTTGGATACTACTTTTTGACGGATCAAGGACTCAAGAGGTCTCAGGCTGTGGAGTGATTATTATTTCTCCCCAAGGCTTGAGGACTGAATTGTCCTTTCAATTTGATTTCCCATGTACAAATAATCAAGCTGAATATGAGGCAGTCGTTATAGGCCTTGAGATCCTTAGGGATTTAGAGGCCAGAAATGTAAAGGTTATTGGGGATTCAAACCTTGTCATCAATCACCTGGCAGGAACGTTCAAGTGCTATAGCGAGGACCTGGCTCCTTATTATATGGCAGCAATGCAATTAATCCAAGATTTTGACAATGTAACTGTCGAGCATGTTTCAAGGAGTATGAACACTGAAGCCAACAGCTTAGCTCAGGCCTCAACAGGTCTAAAATTAGCCCCAGAGACGATCCACAAGATCATCACAGTCCGGAAGAGATTGTTACCTTCTGTTAGGAGAAGGGGTCTAGGGTTAGAAGTATTTACTTCTGACTTCACAGGTGAAAAGTCAAATGATGAGCCCGAGAATGATTGGCGTACACCTATCATCTCTTTCCTTAAGAGGCCTCATCGTAGGGCCTCTAGGAAGGTGAGGAGGAGAGCCATGAGCTATATTCTCGTAGGAGACGAGTTATACAAGAAGAGCCCTGAGGATGACCTACTTTTAAGGTGCTTAGGGCACCCTGAAGCCATGAGGGTCATGAGTGAAGTCCACGAAGGAATCTGTGGAGCTCATCAATCAGGAATAAAGATGAGGTGGTTGATCAGAAGGTATGGCTATTATTGGCCAACCATCTTAGAGGACTGTATTCGTTTTTCCAAAGGGTGTCAGCCTTGTCAAGCTCATGGCCCAATTCAGCATGTCCCTACAGCTGATTATCATGCTGTGGTCAAACCTTGGCCATTTAGGGGCTGGGCTCTTGACGTGATTGGAAAGATTTATCTTCCTTCCTCTGGAAATCATATCTTCCTTCCTCTGGAAATCATACTTACATCTTGGTAGCCACGGACTATTTTACTAAATGGGCAGAAGCTGTGCCATTAGAGTCTATGGATCAACAAGAGATAATCAAAGTGATCAAGGAAAGGATCATCCATAGGTTTGGGCTGCCTGAACATTTGGTTGCAGATAGGGGGACGATATTCATGGGAGAGCAAGTGGTTAACTTTGCTGCACAGCAAAAGATCATTGTGTCCAATTCCACTCCTTATTATGCTCAAGGGAACGGTCAGGCCGAGTCCACCAACAGGACTCTGGTCAACATTATAGAGAAAATGGTGGAAGATAATCCAAGGGCATGGCATGAATTACTCTCTGAGGCCTTATGGGCCTATAGAACCTCAAAGAAGGAAGCCACCAACGTGACTCCTTATATGCTGGTGTATGGGCATGATCCAGTCCTACCAATGGAGGTAGCAGTAAAGTCAGCAAGGATAGCATATCAACATGGCCTCACTCCTGCAGACTATACTCAGGCCATGTTGATGGAACTTGAGGACTTGGACGAGATTAAGCTTGCAGCCCTTGACCACATGTTGGTCCAGAAAAGAAGGGTGGCCAGATCTTACGACAAACGCGTAAGAAAGAAAAGCTTCACTGAAGGGGACTTGGTTTGGAAGGCAGTCTTTCCTTTGGGAGAAAAGAATCCAAGATATGGCAAGTGGTCTCCAACCTGGGAAGGGCCTTACCAAATCGCTCAAGTCCTTAAAGGTAATGTTTATCTTCTTATGGACTTAAATGGTGGTTTGTTTAAACATTTAACAAATGGAAAATACTTAAAGCATCATTATCCTACTATGTGGGAAATGAGAGACTTTGGTGAAATCCAATCTAATAAGCCATAGAAAAGTCTGTTAGCAAGGCCTGAGCAGAGGCCCTGGTACCTGTCATGCAAAAACTGATAAATGCCTCAAGCTTAGGCCACCTGTCGCTGAACCAAACCAGTGCCTTGGCCATTCAAGGGAAAGTTCCAGGCCAGGCATAGAGAGAGAGAGCAAAATCAAAAGTTATGACAAGTCTAAAACAAAAGAAAGAGGTGAGGTCTCAGAAGTCAAGACCTACAGACGGCCTTCAAGATTGTTTTTGAGTTCCTCCCAGGAAGTGTCAAGGCTGGCAAGCTGGGTTTCAAGCATTTCCCTCTGACCTCGAAGATTTGGCATCTCCTCAACCAGAAGATTTAATTTTATCTTTTGGCTCCGAGATCCAGCTTTCAGATCGTCATGTTGTTTGGACAGACTCGTGGTTTCCTTCCGGAGGTCAACCAAGCGGCCTTCGGCTCGTGCTAATTTGGCCTTAAGATCTGTAATTTCATCAGAGGTAGCGACAATGCTTGCTTCATTGAATCGCATGTCCTCTTTCAGTTGAAGCCATTCAGCACTGAACTTGGCAAGCTCCACGTCAACCGCCTCTAGCTCTGCCATCTTGGCATGTACCTTGCTGAGTTCATGGGAGGAGGAGTCATGAGATTTCACCATATCAGGGAATTCCTTTTGGAAACGTTGGAGTACAGTTTCTTCTGCCCCCAAGGCTTGGGATTTTACTAGTACGTCCATGGCCTTCTTGATATTTGAAGCCCTAGCAGGATGGGCTACAGCTTTGAAGTTTTGAAGCAAGGCCATTCTGAGAGCTGTTTTGGCCTCAGAAACTTCTTCAGAGGAGAACTGAGATTGTGAAGTGGAGCCAAGTCCACTGCCAGAGGTGCCAGAAGTGGCTGCTTTCAACAGATCCTGGGCAGATTTGAACAGAGAGTCCAAGTCCTCATCCTCATCTTCCTCTGCCACATTGGCAAGCTCGGGCTCAACAGAAGGATTGACTGATGGAGCAGACTGGGCAATTGGAGATCTGGGCTTTTCTGGAGTCCTTGAGGATGCCTCATGCTCAGGTTCGTGGTCAGACAAGTCGAGGTTCTTCTCTTCAGCCTCTACTTCCTCCTCAAAGTAGTCATCGAGTTCCTGGGGATTGAAAACAAGGGGGAGTCGGTAGTAATACGGGGCCATAAAAGCTGGTAATTTCATGTCACAGTACATCCTTACGATTGGATTATGCTCTGTTGCAGACACGGTGTTCTCAGAATCGGCTGGCGTTGAAATCTTCTTTCTCAATCTCTTTTTCTTCGAAGGGGCCGATTCTGCCTGCTCTTCTTCGCCTTTAGAGGTGGCCTGTAGGAAGGAAAAAATTAGTGGAACATCCGAATAGAGTGTAGGTAGAAGAGCTGAGGAGAGCCCAGACCTTTCCCGAATGATCAGTTTCGGGAGAGTTTGTCTTAGCACTACTCCGTGTTCTTCCAGCAACTACTGTCTCAGAAACCTACAGAGAAAATAAAGGCATAATTACCTTATCCTGAAGGACCAAGCAGAGGATTAAAAGAGTTCATACCTTTGGCCATTACCTTTTGGCTGTGGTCTTCACCCTTTTTGGCTTTTGAGCAGGAGAATTTGCAGGGACTTCCTTCGGATCGTCTTCTGAGCCTGTCAACAGGAAGAGAAAATCAGACCAGATCTGTGAAAAATTAGGGAAATTAAAGCATAAGTAAAGCCTCCTTATATTACCTTTTCTTTTGACACTGGAGGCTAGGGTAGGACGAGCTTGTTGTAAAGGAACAGTTATACCAGGTTCAGGTGCGCCGGTTGGGTGAGGCAGAACATTGGAAAGAATGTCTAGATATGGGGCAGAAAAATGCAGCTTCGTATAACTTCCCCACCAGCTGTCAAATTTCGCTCCCTTGTCAGTACGTTCCACGTAGGAGTGAAGAGCAAAGGTCTTCCTGGCTTCAGGGAGGGCATTCCTAACTCTTTCCAAATCCCTCGGCTGGATCACTGGCCTGTCGGTGAAGTCCTCATTCAAGGACTGATATGGGGGCACAGGAGTAAGCTGGCACAAGCCGAATTGCCTGGCAAATTGAGCCGCATTGTAGTACTCCACTCCGCACTTGTAGTTGGTAGGGGTAAAAGCCATCCCGTACATAAGGTCCCTGGAGATCAAGAAGCTGGTCCAGACCTCCATGTGATCGTCGTAATCATCTCCTGGATCCGAGGCACCTCGTTTCAGCCACCAAGGTACGGTATCCCTTACAAATGGCATCCAATTCTTTCCCATACTCGTAAGCTCGTGGTAGAAAAATTTGAAATAAACGCCAAATGCAAATCGAGGGCCACGGGTGTCAATATAATGAAGGCCATAGCAAGTACTCTCTGATCTCTTGATCATGGGCGGAGCAAATTTGGGAAAGTAGGACCATAGCCAGAGGGTGATGATCCACAATGGACCAGGGGCGAAGACAAATTTGTTACTGATCAACTCTTTCATACCTCGGTAAAGATGTGCCAGGACCAAGGGGCCTAGTGCCAGCTTCTGCCCAGAAGCTAGGGCACAGGCCAAGTCAATAAAATCTTTGGTTACCCTATTGGCAGACACGCATAAAATGAACTTGTTCAACCAATATAGAAGAAAAGCCACATGCTCAGTGTCTTCAACTGGACCTTTCCTGGCATAATGATTTATAAAAGGAGAAAAGGACAGGGGTTCCTTATATTCAAAATAAGGGGTTTTTTGGGATAAAAAGTAGTTGGCCTCAATCCCATGGGGACGGAGGCCCGTCAAAAAAGCCAGGTCTTGAAGGGTGGGGCTCATGAGACCAACCTTGAAATGGAATGAGTTCGTGGTGACTGACCAGAACTGTGATGCTGCGAGGAAGAGATTCTTATCCATGTCGATCAAAGACCGGCTGAGAAGAATGGCGTCTCTGATTCCAATCTGCCTCCACAGATCTCCTTTAGCCTCCATTACTCGATCAAGCCACTCAATGTACCTGGTGTCAGGTCTATGCCAAAGTCTGTTGGGTATTTCTGTAGTGAAGCGGCTCCAGTCAAGGCTGGGCGACTCGAAAGGAAGGGCTTCTTCCGCCAGGGGGTACATCGAAGAGAGTTGAGGAGGGAACCCAAGCTGAAAAGCAGGCCCTAATCCTACTCGATCAGCGTTCGCGATCACCAAAACATCATTGGTGATCGCGATGTGTTCATCAGCCAGTATCTTGCGAATCTGTACGGATAAGCTATTAGGGTTTGGAGGCGGCGTGTGGGCTTTATGGGTGGCCATCTCTGTGAAGAATCGAGGACAGAGACAGAAGCTACGAAGGTTTAGGGTTTTCTTTTCTGGGTTTCTCTCGAGTAAGGGAAAAGGAAACAGAGAGAAGGTAGAAAGAGAATGGGAGTTACAAGAGGTGGAGTTTTTATGACGCACGGTGCAGGAATCAAGGAACGCCGTTGAAATTCTCTCTCCTCACGTTCGAAACTCAATGGGCAAGTAAAGAGATTAGACTCTTGGCTAACCCGAGGGAGTCCTGGCGGTGGAAAAGACTGCATGGCAGCCAATGCAAAGTCTGGGGCGTCGCCACGTGTCTCCTAGGCCTTAAAGGATGATGATTACTATTGCCGATAGGGATCTTCAGTGGGATTTTTATCTTGGGAGTTGTTAGAGTTTAATTCAAAGTGGGAGTCTAATACCCAATTAAGAGACACGATTGGGAATTCGAAAAATGGTTAGGCCTCATTAAGGCCTGACTATCCTTTTTGATTTTAAGCATTTGATTTGTTTGGAAAAAATTCTTAGGCTCAACAAGCCTGAGTGTTTTTTCAAATTTAGCAATAAGGACTCGTTTGGTTATGCCAAAAACTGTACTCTGTCTTAATTTACAAGCCTAGATCTTGAACAAGATCAAGGCATGGGGGGGCATTGTTTACACTCGTTTTTGGCACCCAGTCCTGGGCAAGCGTTGGAAGGCCATTTAATTATCTTTTAATTAAATTGGGCCAAAAAATAGAGATGTATTGGATCAAAATTATTGGGCCAAACCCATGTCAATTGGGCCCAATTAATTTTAGTTGGATTCGGACTCAAGTTTGAGAAGTTTTGGGCCTATATGCAAAAGATTTCAGTCGGCCCGCGATTTGTTTGAACTCGGTAAGTGTTGTTATGGGTTAAAAATATTAAAGGGCCATTTAATTTAATTAGATGGCCCATTACCTAAGTGGCCCATGAAAATTGGAAGAAAAGAAAGACATGGATGCCGGGCAAGGAGCCAGTTGACCAAGTCAAATGGCTGGTGATTTTTTGCAAACCCACGGAAATAGGAGTGATGTGGCCAACTACCCATGGAAATAGGAAATGGAGAAAGAAATACATGGCCCATGATCCTCTCAACCACCCATGATTGAAACCAACATGTGGGTAATTGTTTGTTCACCTTTAGTAAATTCCCCACGATTGGAAAAATCACATGGGCAATTCACGTCAACTGCCCATTATCCCATGTAACGCACAAATGGAGGAGCTACATGGGACACGTGCCATCACGGGAAGGAGGACAACAAAGCCTTTGCATGCAAAGCCGTGGAAGTTTTTGGCCTATAAATAGAAGAACTCAAGATGAAAAAAGGGTCCCTACACCAATCAAGCTCAACGCTTAAAAAACCAAAGCCGTCCCAGCAAAGCAATTATCTCATTTTCTCACCTTCACTCAATTACTTCTCCAAGTAGTTCGAGTTTCTATCTCTCTTGTATCCCAATTTTATTACTACGACGTAATAAGATTATTCATATCTTTCTTATACCCCAACTTTGTTATTACGATATACCAAAGTTATTCTACGTTGCTACTTCTTTTCCTACACGGTTAGGAAATTATTAAGTCCTCGCTCGCAGAGGCAAAACCACGAACCATAACTGCAATCTAGCCCTTAGGTTTGCAGCACTATCGCCCTCACAGATTCGAAGTCAGAAAAGGGACGCCCAGTCCTTACGTTAGACGCGACAAGTCTTGGCACGCCCGCACGCTCAGTCCTTGAGCATTTTCGTAGCCAAACAGGTCCATTCATAACTTCTTTAAAATCACCACATCGAAAACCAAATCCAGTCATCACATTCTCACGAAAATTATTTTTAACTTCAATCTTGTATCCGGGGATCACCCGTGATTCCCGCACATCTGATAACAACAATAAAGTTATTTCACTCCCTCCTCAACCTCTTCGAGTTCCAAAAAAAATTAACCTTAAACAAAGAGGAAATGGTGATCAAATTTTGCTCACAAGGCAAAGTTTTTACGTGTTGAGTTTTGAAAATCGTGAACGCTTAGCGAACAGAACGAGCCTAGCGCCGTGAGATGAATACTTTACGTGTTGAGTTTTGAAAATCAGAGAGGTTAAATTAAAGTTAGCCATAGTTGAAGGGGTATAACATAATTTACCCCTAGTACACAACAGCCCAACTAGACGAGAGAGAGAGAGAGAGAGAGAGAGAGAGAGAGAGGACCTTCTCCCCTGAAGTAGAATTTCCATTCTTCAACATGGTATTTCAGTTGAGGATCAAATTCTAGGGTTTTTGCCGGTAATCGTCGCTTCATATATCCAATTTCTACACGATAAGAACCAGACGAAATCGATTAGGTACCTCTCTCTCTCTCTCTCTCTCGTCTATATCTCTACGATATGTTTGGGCCCTAGTAAATGATCACTCCTTGAGCGAGTTTTCTGATGTCCGATCCACACACCAAAACCTAGGTTTTTCCATTTTTCTCCTTTTGGTTTGTCTTTATCTTAATGATTTTGTATGTATTGCAGGAACCAAAATCCAAAATTTACGATTCCTTTTGATCGTAAAATTACGAAATCCGATTAATTTGCATGTTATTTCCACATTCTTTCTGGATTTCGTCGTTGGAAACCTTTTGCCTGCCCCACTTTCTTTCGTTTCTCTATTTGGCAATGAATGGGCGTGTTGATGTGTATATGCGTGAGTTGTAGGAAGAGAGATGTCGTTTGATTTGCTGCTGAAGCCGTCGTGCAGCGGCTGCGGATCGTCCAAGGACCTATACGGAAGCAATTGCAAGCACTTGACTCTCTGCTTGTCGTGTGGCAAAACTATGGCCGAGAACCATGCTAAATGCTATGAGTGTGGCGCCACCATCACCCGATTGATTCGGGTTCGTCTCTTTCATCTCTTTCTGTAGATGCGCTAGACACCTGGGCACACAAATGGAATTATGCAATAGAGGGAAAAAGAAAAATATTTAGTTGAGATCAAACCTTTTAGTGAAATGTGAAATGGGAAAGTAGGAAAGATGTTACGATTTGTTTGGAGTCCTTTGCAGTTCTAATAATTCAAGGTGGTAGTAAGATTCACAAGTTTATTTGTTGGGACTTTCGACTTTTACTCTTTTTAACTGTCTAGCAGGAAAGGAATGCTGAAACATCTTTTATTTCTGCACTGTTTGTTGAAAACATCTTTTGCAGTCTTCCAAAATTTTTTATTATTATTATTTTTCAACGTAGCCATCGGAATACATGCTTGTCACTAATTGGAGGTTTTGGCATATGGGCTCAGATCCCAAAACAAGAAACTTATAGTTTAGGTTTTTTTTCTTATCCCTTTTTCTACATGTCATGCTTTTCCTCAGCTAGAGATCTAATAATGTTAAGCTTAGAAGGGTAAAAAGGAGATTGTTGTCTTATTAAATCAGAAGAATATATCAAGTTCTGCTCAGAGAACACTTAATTTTTTTTTTGGGGGGGGGGGGGGGGGGGGGGGGGGGGGGTGAGGTTTTATGCGGATGGTGCATTCTCTTTTGCATCGTAACAGAAAATTCTGTTTATTGTTAGAATTCAATATAATTTTATTTTCAGATTTCCATATTTAGGCTTTCACAAGAATGTTGTTCAATATTGAAAGAAAAATGCGGGTATCAAGGATTCTAAATGGTAATCAAATCATGGACGCAGAAGTTCATGCTTATTCTGTTTCTGCCTCGTTCAGGAATACAATGTTCGGGCATGTTCTAGCAACGACAAGAACTACTTCATTGGTAGGTTTGTGACAGGTCTACCAAGTTTTTCAAAGAAGCAGAGTGCTGAGAATAAGTGGTCTATTCAGAAAGAAGGACTTCAGGGTCGTCAAGTGACTGATGCTTTGCGGGTAGTGATTTCTAACTTTTTTCAAACTTGTTCCTATGCTTGTGGTTCTGTATCTTTCTTACTTTCTGTCTTATATCTGCTGATATAATAAGTGATTCATGTGCTTTAACTTGAAAAAGTCAAAAGCTACCGTCAAGGAAAATGAACACTTGATTTTGTACACTAGTATACATGTCCTGATAGTTTCAGATATCAATACTGCTGCTTTAAGAATCACTTTTTCATTAGAAGTATTGCTTGTTATCAAATTGATTTGTTTCCGTGCACGGTGCTCCCATTTCAGCATTCATGGCTCACAGACTCTGTACGATCACTATGAAAGAAAAATAACTAGTTTTTGAATTCTGATAACCTCAACAAAGCAATTTTAGTCAGTGTTCTAAAAAAAGTAATTAATCAGCGGTTAATCACCGATTAATCACTGGTGGGGTCTATCCGATTATGTCCAACTAACAATTAATCGCCGATTACTAATTAATATGCACCGATTAATTGCCGATTACTCCATTTAATCGCTCAAAGGTGGCCAACCGCCCGACTAGCGCCTAGCGACTTTTAGAACATTGATTTTAGTTTTACTGGTAAGACTTGGACAAGCGGAAAGCATATGATCCCCATTCCACTTGCTTTGCTGATAACAACAGTGGACAGTTTATCTGACCCATTTTCAATCCTGTACAGACGTTGCGTCTGTCCTTGTGTACAAATGTAATTTTATTGAGAAAATGGTTCACCTTGACTCCCCACCCCAACGGATAAAGAAAAGGATTTTATAACTTGCTACGTTTTTGTGTTGAAACTTATACCGAAGTTAATTCCAAATTGGGAATTTGGAGAGAAGCATTGGAGCTAAGAGTGGTTAGCATAAATATGAGCTGAACTTATTCATTAAAGGGTACGAGCAGAGCTACATGTTTAGGAAGCATGCAACCAACGGCTTTGCAGATACGACAGTAAGGAAGAATGATAAGATTGTTGTTTTTTGGAGTGCTAGGGAGAGGGGAAGTTCTAAATTGACATGAAATGTGGCAAAAAAAGATGTGACTGTTTTAAATTTAATAGAACATGTAGTCCTTAACAGGGTAGAAGTGTAGAACGGAAAAAGAGATTCATTATCGCTGACCGCGGTTGATTCAGACACAAGGGTTTAATTTGGCTTGGTTGGTTTGTCTTTCATTGCTTTTATTGTTCGGTCTAGATTATTTGATGTAATTTTTGTTAATCAGCTACTCTGCGCTGCTTGCTAATTCCATTTTTTACGGACTCCATGATTATGTAATTCCATTGTGTAGGAGAAGTACAAGAATAAACCTTGGCTATTGGAGGATGAAACGGGCCAATTTCAGTACCATGGTCATCTTGAGGGTGCACAATCAGCAACCTACTACCTACTAATGCTGCAGGGAAAGGAGTTTGCTGCTATTCCTGCAGGCTCTTGGTATGCACGCACTCTATGCTTTCGCATCTCTTTTGTAGCACATTACATTTTTAGTGTTGCTTTGGTAATCCCGGCTAGACGAAAGCAGTATAAGCATATGTTTCTAATTTTTCAGAGTAAACTAGGTTTACTAATTGTTTTGAAAGGAAAGGGAGAATTGAAAAATAGAGTTCCTTTTTTGCTGCCCTAATTGTTTGTGACAAATATCATGCTGCTAGTTTTTTCAGTTGTTGCACATGTGACATGTATGAAGTCCAGTGCTAGCTTCTTGATTTTGATTTTCTCTATTCGTTTCTTTTTCAGGTATAACTTCAATAAAGTTGCACAATATAAGCAACTTACCTTGGAGGAAGCAGAAGAGAAAATGAAGAACAGAAGGAAAACTGCAGATGGGTATCAAAGATGGATGATGAAAGCAGCAAACAATGGAGCTGCTGCATTTGGTGAAGTTGAGAAGTTTGATGATAAGGAGAGTGGAGCTGGTGGTGGAAGGGGACGTAGGAAAACCAGTGGTGATGAGGAGGAGAACAATGCTTCAGATAGGGGAGAGGAAGACGAAGAAGAGGAGGAGGCAAGGAAAAGTAGACTTGGACTGAACAAAAGAAGTGGCGATGATGACGAAGAAGGTCCAAGAGGAGGTGACCTTGATATGGATGATGATGATGCTGAGAAGGGTGAGCTTTGCGTTGTTTTATACCATATACTCTATTTCCAACAGATAGATTCCTGTCTTATTTGTTTGTTTGTTTGTTTGTTTTCATGCCATGAACATGTTGTGATAGTTTCTCTTTTAAACCTGTGGAATAATGGTTTGGCCAATGGCAGATATACTTAAAAGATAAATAAACATGTGTTTTAAAGATGGTGGCAGGAGTGAAATTGTGTTCTGAATTCCGATTTAGAGCATTTTAGATACATGATTCTTTGTTTTGGCTATCCCAGTATTTGATATTCAAACATAAAGTTGATGCATGATGTATCTATTAGAAGAAAGTACAGATGAGGTAAGAAAAGAGAAGAGCTTCGTAGATAGAAGTAATCCAACTAAACTGTGTTTGTTGCATATTTTCTCCCTGTGATGTGATGTAGTCAATTCTCATTGTGTTTTTACGGTGAATTTTTAGCATTCGCTGAAAGTTCTCCTTTGCACTACTTCATTTATGAGGAATCCTTACAGTTTTGATTAAGAAACACTTATAGATGGTTTGCTATTTCTTTTTTGCTAGGTGACGATTGGGAGCATGAAGAAATTTTCACCGATGATGATGAAGCTGTTGCCATTGATCCTGAGGAACGAGAAGACTTAGCCCCTGAAATCCCAGCACCTCCAGAAATTAAGCAGGTTTTATTAATTATAGTATTTTCTAGACTTGCTCATTGATAGTTGTAATGGTGCATTACACCACCACCCCATAGGAAGAGTTTATTACTCTTTTCGTCCTGGGTCCATCTTTCTACTTTGGGACATCCCTAAATGTCAGTCCCCTTTGAAACGTAAGGTAGATGACTAGATAAGGTTTAGTTTTCCGAAATTATGCAGTACAAATGGCTGAGAATTATTTAAAGTTGAAAATAAATGAGCAGTGAATCCCCAAAAGGACTAGCATTATTGGACTGAAGTAGGATTTATTCCATCTCTTCAAGTCTACTCTATACTACACATTTTTTGAAATTGCCTTCTTGATTTTCATTGAATGTGACTTTTGTGAAGGACTGCTATGAGAACTGTAAGTATGTCGTTTGTATGTTCGTTGAAATGCCCCTAGCTTGCTAGATAAATACCTATATGTATTTTTTTCACTACTATTGTCTTATTAGTTGTTAGTGAGGTAAATCATTCTTAGTGTGCTGTATGTCTCTTTTTGTCTACTTACCAAGAAAATAAGCGTCTCTTTTTTGTCTGGCCTAACCTCGTGTCTTTGTGAGTTTCTTCACTGTATTCCCAATCTTCATGGATTACTATAGTTGTGATCCGATAGCTTTATTGTTTTGTTTTGTTTATGAGGCTGATGCCCTAAACATATGCCTACAGGATGAAGAGGATGAGGACGAAACTAATGAAGAGGAGGAAGGAGGCCTGAGCAAATCTGGAAAAGAGTTGAAGAAGCTGCTTGGGCGAACTGGTGGTTTGGATGATTCAGATGCAGAGGATGACGACGATGATGATGATGTAAGTTTATGTGATGCCTACTGTTTCTTAAAGTTGTACTCACGAGTTGAGATTTTATGTAGTATGATTTTGTGAGAATCTTATGGGTTGTTTTCCCCGACGAAATACGAGAAAACCTTAGTGGATGCTGTATCTGTGTTAGACATGGCAAGACACTGACAGACTGAGGACACATGGGGATACGTATGACAAGTCAAGTGGCATGTCCAATTATTTATATTAAAATTTGTGTGGCCCACACTGAGCAATCGCATGTGTTCAGTGAGTTGTATGGGGTTACATCTTGGTGTCACTTCATAATTCAAAACTTATTTTAATTTGTAACAAACTTGTCACTTGTGCCTCAGTTTGTCTTTTTGATGGATCACAATTAAACATATAAGTATATGTAGCTTGTGCCCAAAAACAATGTTGTGATTGGTGTAGCTATTGCTGACTTCCCGCCTAGGGAGCCTGGTACTGTTTGATAAGTTGACAACACATTTCTTACCTATTTTCAGTCTGAATGGGTCAATAATATTCCGGTCGACAATGATGGCTAAAACACCAACTCCCCTTCGGTGTCCGTGTCCCCCACTAGTCTCATCTTAGAAAGCCACTGAATGAATTTATGAGATCCCCTAGTTATACATAGGTGGAGAAAACAATTCAGCATCGTTTTGTCATCCTCTCAATCTTCTCCATTACCAAGTTGTCAGCACATCGAGTTAATGCATGCCTTCTCAAATTGAGGGGCACAGAAGTATAGCATTCACTACTAATTACCCTCGTTCAGAAACTACTTCATTAGTGTAACTGCTTTTCTAGAACTGTCTCCACCATATAAGAACATAACATCTATGGCACTGCTTTAATCATTTATTTAAAAACTCTAAAAGAAAAGAGCCACTGTTCATGAAAGGCATGTGAGAGCCAAGTTCGTTGGTTGTGAAGAAGATAAAAGCATTCTTGATATGGGAAAACCCAGTCGTTGCAAGTAGTGTCCAGTATGGTTTCGTACGTATACAATTTAGGTTTGTATTCATGAATGGTTTGAATGACATTTTATCTCGCTAAAAGACGACTCCCTACCCTATGCATTGCCTAACATGGAGGAGAAGAACAACAACAAATGTTCTCTGCCTTGATTTTGTCCTTGTTATAATTACTGGCAATTACTGGCATACAGCATGTTGGGAAGAAAATGTGCTGCTTTTGTCTCTCAAGCATGTGGGGTCACTGGTTCAATATCTTTATCTATCTTTTCCCAAGTCATTGATTTTTATCCAATTTTACCCGAAGTTTCTATTGGAAATTAATCTTGGGTGCTCTGTTTGGTTGTCCAGATGGAGGATGATACTTCACCTGTGCTGGCTCCCAAGCAGAAGGATGCTCCGAAAGAAGAACCTGTTGATAATAGCCCTTTAAAACAAGCTTCCTCGGGATCTGCTCGGGGCACCCCAACCACATCCAAGTCAAAGGGAAAGAGGAAAACAAACGGTGATGATGTAAAAGCTAGTAATAATGGTGCACCTCCGAAAAAAGTGAAGACAGAAAATGTACATTTTTGCCTTAGTTGAAACATGCTTGATATACGTTTGAGTACCTATTCCACAGTAAAGATCTTTTCGTAGGTGAAATTTGTTGTCTAACTTTTACTTATATGGGAGCAGGATGTGAAACCTTCAAAAGAAGAAATTGCACTTACTTCAAAAAGTAGTGTACCTACGAAAGTTGCAGCGCCATCATCTTCCAAAACGTCTACTCCATCATCTTTGAATGCATCAAAAATTGCGTCCGCTGCATCATCTGGACCTGTCACAGAAGATGAAATCCGGGCAGTTCTAATGCAAAAGACTCCTGTGACCACGCAGGATCTTGTTGCTAAATTTAAATCAAGATTGAAAACCAAAGAGGTAAGTGTTTGTTTGTCATGTTTTTTTGGGGCCTTCATCCTTGTTAACTTATATTTTTTACCAGGCATCACCCATGTTAACGTTGTTATGAAACATTCAATCTATTTTGAAATCTCCTTTTTCTGACCTTGAAGCCCAAGTTGTTTAGAAAGTTAATTAGCTTGGAGAGCATGATCAGTTTGGTGCAGATAAAGTAAAAGTACTTCCTATCTGACTCTGGCTTGTCGACATTGTCTAATCCTTCTTGGTAATTGTTTTCAAAGAGATTATTGGGTTGCCAGTGTAGAAGGCTGAAACCGAACGCAGATCTCATGAATGGTCCTTTTGTAATCAAAGATGATGTGCTTTTCTTAGAAGCATGGCATTCTATGAGCATTCGTTCCAGCAGTTTCTTGTTGAAGCTGATGGAATTCTTTTATGCAGGATAAGGATGCTTTTGCAGCTATACTGAGGAGAATTTCAAAAATACAGAAAACCAATGGGCCTAACTACGTTGTGTTGAGAGATAAATGACTGCGATGATGCTGCCCAAGCTATTTTGCTCTCCAAATCTTCTGCTTTGCCTGGCATCTGCTGCATACTGGTGAACCGACTTACCGAAGGGGGTTGAGGATTTCTCTACAGAAATTCATAGCCAAGAAACACTGTAGGAAATAGTACTTGTATTCCTCTACTGCCCCTGCCGCTACCTCCGATGAAAATAGAGGAAGTAAAAAAGAGAGGCAACAAGAAAAAAAATTCTGCGAACCCTATGCTTTAGACATTTTTGAACTCGTAATTCGAATGGATGGTACTGTTTACTGGAGGTGTTTTCACTGGCTTGGGAATACCCAATATTGCTAGTGGCTATCCTTGTAGCCAGGACCATGTTCACGTCTGTATCAATCTGTGCTTATAACCACTCCTCGTGTTAATTATTTCATAATGATCTAGTTAAATGTTATGTTATGCACTATTTTCATTTTTTTTTTCTATCTATTAAATTATGTGATTATATTTTGGGTAAATTTCCTTAATGACGGATACCCCTTACTTCTGAGAAATAACAATGAGCCCCTTGTGGTTTGTATTTGCATTTGACCGACACTCCCAATTAATCGACACTAGTTTGTCCGAACACAAGATGGAATGGGTCAAAAGTGATTTGTATCATTTCAAAATTCACCCATTTTCGATAATGAAAAGTAAAATCAACTCATTTTGAATCAAAGCAATTTTTTACCATAGGAGGAGCTGGTTTGATTTTAAAAAATGGGAGTTAAATATATTACTATCTATTTAATTTTACTACTCGTAAGAAAAATATTTATACGGACGGTATAAAGCAACAGAAATAAATAAAAATAAACCTCACATATGCGCAACCTTCTCTGGCCCAAACCCTAATTCGAGCTTCCAGTTCTAACACAGAGGCTTCTTAAATCAAACCCTAATTCGAGCACACCCTTACATGGAGTCTCCGACGGATAACATGGAAACGCTCTCTATCTCCTCTCCAGATCAAGCCCCTTCCTCCGATTCCACATCCCAGTAAGCTCCTAAAACACCTTCTTATACATGTTCATGCAATGAAATCAATACAGTTCCGTATCGGCTGGTACTTACCGTTTTTGACAGAATCCGGTAACCTACACCTCTAATTCCATTCCCGCTCAAATACAGGACGGTACCGGAGATACCGGCCAATACCAGATAGTACCGGACTATTTTTAAATTTATTTGTTTATTCAAGTACCAGACAATACCGGAATTTTTTTTTTTTAAAAAAAATGTGTATATTATACTATAAATTCTTTTAGGTAAGAAAATAACATTAATAGTGATGAATCTGAAACGGTAGTATCTCACCGGTATCGGTACGTTTCGTACCAGTAAGAAAACCACCGGTATTCAGAACTTTGTTAATAAACCTAAGGACACATACATTTTTACACAAATCTTGCACATACACTTTTATAGGGCCCACCTCGGGACCCACCAATATGATCCGAAACGCTCATTATTTTTAAAACAATTTTTTAAGATTTTCTGTAAAAAATCAACTCGATAGGATATCGAAAAGGGTTTTTTCAAAAATCACAGGGCTTTTTAAAAAATCGTAGGGTGAAACAGTCTGATTCGCCCTGTGATTTCTAAAAAAGCTCTTTTCGATATCCTATCGAGTTAATTTTTTTATAGAAACTCTTTAAAAAATTGTTTTAAAAATAATGAGCGGTTCGGACCATATTGGGGGACCCGAGGTGGGCTTCATAAAAGTGTATGTGCAAAATCTGCATAAAAATGTACGTGCAAGTAGCATTGCTGGAACTTCGTGTTCATGTTATGTCTGTGTGTACTTGTGTATGTGTTTACGGGTACATATAATTGTACGTGTTGGATTGGTAAATTTGTCTTTAACAGGGGGATGAGTGTGGAGGAGAAGTTCAGGATTGTGAGGAGTGTTGGGGAAGAGTGCATCCAAGAGGATGAGTTGCTAAACCTGCTGTCGAAGAAGCCCAAACCCGTTTGCTACGACGGGTTCGAACCCTCCGGTAGAATGCATATTGCCCAGGTTTGCGATTGACAACGTAGTCAATTGTCCTTAATGTTGTTTACCCATTTGAAGAATTTTGATTGTCCCAATTATGCTGCAGTTTTTTAAGTTCATTTTTTTGCTGTATTGTCCTTGTGTAGCTATCCGTTTCATAGTTGCCCTCAATGCTGTTACCTATTTGAAGAATTTTGATTTTGCCTGTTATGCTGCAATTTTTAAAGTTCAGCTCTTGCTGCATGGTCCTTGTGCAGTTAACCGTTTTGTAATTGTTCTCAATGTTGTTGCCCCATTTGAAGAATTTTGATTTTACCAGATATGCTGCAATTTTTAAAGTTCATTTCTTGCTGTATGGTCCTTGTGTAGCTAACCGTTTTGTAGTTGTCCTCAAAGCTGTTATCTATTTGAGGAATTTTGATTTACTAGTTATGCTGCAAAGTTTTAAAGTTCAGTTCTTGCTGTATGGGCCTTGTGTAGCTAACCATTTCATAATTCAGCTATTATCGTATGAACGTTTGGGAGAGATCTTTTCCACACCCGGGTGTTCCCGTCTCAAATGATAGGAAAAACAGTGGTTTAGATAATGTCACGTAGACTGGCGTGATGATGGGAATTTTTTAGATAAAAAAGTTTCCAATTACGATTCACCTAGAACATTATATTGTTTGTCATTAGAGGGGGGACACAACTTGTGTGTGTAATGGAACTCTCCATGATATTCGTGTACTTTAGAGGATCGTAATCCCCTGGTTTCTCTAAAGTGATATGCTTGACTAGTATTTAGGATGAGCATAGATATTTTTTTCCTCATTTTTTTTTATTTTAATAGTGTGTAATTACTTGAGAAGATGCAGTGGACTAAATGTAGATGTTAATATTCTGGATTGTATACTTTTCTAGTTATAGGTATGGCCAATAGTTTGTTGAATCTTATACAAATTAATGCATATCCTGTACTCTTAATCTTTTATTACTTTTTTATTTTATTTTTGTGACACTCAAAAATTACGGGATCACAAACCCTGGATATGTTGAAAGTTGAATATTTTGTCTCTGTCGCTTTTCAAAACTTTGATAATAAGTTTGGGAGAATTTGTACATGTAGATTTGCTGCTTCTTAAATATGATGGATGCATTTTGTTTTGTTGGTGAGCAGGGGGTTATGAAGATAATTAGTGTGAACAAGATGACTTCTGCTGGTTGCAAAGTAAAAATATGGATTGCTGATTGGTTTGCGTGGTTTAACAACAAAATGGGGGGTGACTTGAAGAAAATTCAAACTGTTGGAAAGTACATGATTGAGGTCTGGAAAGCTGTGGGTTTGAATCTCCACGGAGATCAAGTGGAATTTTTATGGTCTTCGGAAGAAATTAACTCTCGGGGACATGAATACTGGCCTCTTGTAATGGATATCTCAAGAAGGAACAAGCTTAATAGGATAATGAAGTACCAGATTTATGATAGGAATTACTTCCTTGTAACTATCGATCTAGTCTAGTACATTAAGCTTGAGATCCTCTATGCAGGTGTATCCAGATTATGGGTCGCAGTGAGCAGGATGAGTTGACGGGAGCCCAGATTCTCTACCCATGCATGCAATGTGCTGATATTTTTTTCCTTAAGGTGCCTTTATTTCTTACTAATCATGGGTGTATCTATATTGGTCTTGCTGAGTGCTGACTCGAAGACTTATGTCATGTTTCACTGTTTAAAGTTGTCATGAATCTTTTTCACAAAAAGAAAAAAAGTTGTCATGAATTGATACTATCATTTGATTAATTATGTGAGCTTACTAAGTGAAGTTTGATTTACGTTCTGCTGACTATGGAGGAAAACCATCATGCCGCACACCGTGGCGGTTGCATGAGTGTGTGACAGAGTAATCATTATTAGATTGTTAGCCACTAACTCATTTAAAAGCTTAAGCTATTCGAGAGAGGGGCAACTTTATTATTTATATCTTCAACAATCATGAAACAACTTAAGTGTCTGACAACATTATTAGAAAAATTGGAATAAAAACCATGGATGGTAATTGTTAACATTTTGAAACCTGCAAATGGATAAATACTAGATCTGCCTTGATGAGGTTTCGTTTCTTGAAATCGTGGCATTATTGCCTCATCCTCTTCGTTGTTAAGAAAAAGTCCGATTATCAATGCTATCAAATACATTTCTTTTCTATCCATTTCTTTGCTAGATATCATTGTGATTGGTTGTGTAACCTGTTGGTTAGCCCGTATCGGTTTAACCTGTACATATTGGTGATCATGTTTGATTGATTACTTTGGAGAGGTAGCTTTGATCTGTGTTTTGATTGTGCCTAATGACATAATGGGACGGTAAACAATGTTTTCTATCTGAACAGGCTGATATCTGTCAAATGGGCATGGACCAGCGGAAAGTGAATGTTTTTGCTAGAGACTACTGTGATGACATTAAGAGAAAAAACAAGCCTATCATATTGTCTCACCGTATGGCCCTTTTCTGATTATCCAGACATCACATTTGTTTATATCAATTTGTTTATTGTGATATGGTTGCTTCTCTTGATTACTGTTGTATGCAGACATGCTTCCTGGTTTGCTGCAAGGGCAAGAGAAGATGTCAAAAAGCGTTACAGACTCTGCCATTTTTATGGAGGACAAGGAGGTATTGTTTTGTGCTACAACAAAACAATTTAAGGAGTCAGTTTTTGTTGTGCCTAATTAGTAATATAGTAATTTCTGCTTCAAAGTGCCCTGTTCGTTAAAGCCTCTTTCAGAATTTGACGTACTTCTTAGTTTTTGGTGTTCGCTCAATTAATAAAAGTATGTTATTGCCCGCAGTCAGAAGTTAATCGGAAAATAAAGAAGGCGTACTGCCCTCCAATGGTAGTTCAAGGGAACCCCTGTTTGGAGTACATTAAATACATTATCCTCCCATGGTTTGATGAATTCAAAGTTGAACGTAGTGCTGACAATGGTGGTGAAAAGTGAGTTTCCTCCTCCTCCTCCTCTAGTAGTAGCCATGAGCCTGAATGTTGAAAATTGAGCCCAGTGTAGTGCTTTCTCAGATTTACCTTTCATAAGCCATGCAGGCTGCAGCTCGTCCAAAGTTCTAGATTGATGTATATGTCTGGTGCTTCCGATCCTATTTCCTTTGGAATCGCTAATTCTTATTCGTTGATGAGGTTGTCTTCTTGCGCGTTTGTGTTTGGAATTCAGGACCTTCAAGAGTTTTGAAGAATTAGTTGCGGACTATGAAAGTGGGAACTTGCATCCTGCTGATCTAAAACCTGCTCTATCAAAATCAATAAATAAGATATTGCAGGTCTTGTACTTCTTCTTTAATCTGCACTTTCCTGCTTACATGATGTTGATGGTTTCTTTCTAAGTTTCTAGTGTAGGCAAGGGTCATCATCGGGCCTGGCCGGGCCGGCCCAGGCAGCCAAGTCACTACCCAAACCCGCCCACGGGCCAGGCCGACCGGGCTTTTCCTTTTTTACGGGCCGGGCTACCTACCATAAATTGAAGCTCAAGCCCGGCCTACGGGCTAGCGGGCCGAGTAACAGGCAGGCTTAAATTTCCTTGGGCAAGGGAAAAAAGAAAGGATTTTGTGGGATTTTAGGCTAATGGGTTGGCCCGTGGGCGGGTTATTAGGTGGGTACCACGGGCAAGCCGAGTAAAAATTCATAGGCCCGAGCCCGCCCAGTACAAACTACGGGCCGGGTAAAAGCCAGATGGGCCGAGCAGGCTTCGGGCGGGCCACGGACCTTCGGGCTAAATGATGACCCTTAAGTGTAGGTATACTCCCAGCTCTTAAATATTGGTGCTGCAGACCATTGGTCCATTATTTGCCATGCACCAGCTTGAACTTAGAAATAGAAGTATCATGTTTCCAATACTTTTTGGTGTGCTGTTTAATGTTTGTGCTTGATTCTTTTCCTTTTTGCCCACTCTTTTTTTCATCCTGTGTTGTATTGTTATACTGTTGCGACTAATAAAAGAAAAAAGTTACTGTTGCGTATCCTTCCATATTTGGAAGTAGTCCTCTAGAAATTGGATTAGCGCATACTCTCATCGATAAGCAGCATTAATCTTGCATTAGATGTAAGAGTTCTTTTGCTTGACGGATATGAACATAAGATTGGACAATATATCTAAGGATCTGGTGTTTGGTGAAAAGTTTTACGGCTTTCCAGAAAATGTGCTATATTCAATACCAAAACTGAATGGGTGTAGTATTTATTATTAATCCTATATTCCTATCCCAATTAGTCCGAAGGAATTACGAGTCCTATGCCTTTCAGTTGTATTTTTGCCGAACAAACGGGCCCTGAGTTCATATTTTTGGACTGCATTAATCATGCATGGTGACTCAGCTGATTGTGGTTCTTTTTTGGATAAGTCTGCTGATTTTGGTTCTTGTTTGTCAAATTGATCAGTGGTTGGTTGGTCTGGGGGAATAGAGGCTAACTGTTGCTATAGGTTTTGATTAAGCGTTCATATTTGAATATACTGGCCATCTAGGCCATGGAGCCTGCCTTTTGCCAATTTCATTTAGAGAATAAGTTCTGTCCGGACAAGGGGGCTCTCCGGACAGCACTCGTGTGGGCCCCCTTCACGCTTTTTTTTTGGAAAATCCAAACCGTGCATCTTATAAGGTCTGCAAAATAATGTATCTACTCAAAAAATTAGCTTGTCCGGACATTGATAGGTATGTCAAAAGTTTTGAGTTATTACACGAAAAAATGGACGACCGCGAACAATTTAACTTTAAAAATAGTTAACAGATCACAGTCCATTTTTCCGTGTAAAAACTCATATTTTGTGGACCCTACAAGATGCACAGTTTGGATTTCCCAAAAAAAAACACGCGAAGGGGGCCCACACGGGGCTGTCCGGACAGCCCCCCTTGTCCGGATCAACCGGAAAGAACTTTTTCTGTTTCATTTATCTGAATAATAAGTTCATTTTTTTTCTGCAGCCCGTACGTGATCATTTCGAGAATGATCCTACTGCGAAGGAACTATTTAGAAGGGTGAAGGTATGAGTTCTTATCTTTGCCTTGTTAAGATCTTAAATTTCTTCCTTATCTGTCTTTTTTTTATATTAAAGATTGTTTTCCTCCAAAATTAAAGATATGGCATAGCAACTGCTCCTTCAAAAAGAAAGAGAAGTTGAGGAAAAATATATTTGTTATTGTGGTTTTGCTTTCATTTCATTAATCTGATTATTTGCTTTTTTTTTTTATCGCAGAGCTACGATATTACAAGATGATGCGACCTCGAGTGTGCACACATGATGTTATAGGCTTTGTTACTGCAGGTCTTAATCAGAAGTTTCTTTTTCTTTGCGACGATACTGTTTCTTTTACTTCCAAAATTTGCAACAATTTAGGTCATTTGGTGGCGCGCTGATTAATTTTCCCTTTTAATTGTATGAAAACCTTTCTTCCCTGATTAAAAAAAGGGAAATGATAATGCCAGAACTCTAGTACACAAAAGGCTTGTACCATGTGCAATTTACAAGACTTTTTTGTATTGAAATTTTGTCATCTACAAAAATAGTTTTGGCATTATCATTACCGAAATTTTAAAAAAAAAAAAAGAAGACAAAATCCACCTTTTGCAGCGGAACCAAATGGATGGGAACAGGGATGGAGAAATTTTTCAGTGCCGGGTGGGCACCGGTCACGTGGTGCCGAGCACGCATCTCGGCCATCCAAACGTATTTTGGACGGTCTAGATCTGTTTGGGCTTGAGGGGGTGTTTTAGTAATTTTACACTTAAAAATTACTCAAATAAATTTGAGCCGTCCAAAACACGTTTGGATGGCTGAGATGGTGCTCGATACCACATAGCCGGTGCCCACCCGGCACTGAAAAACTTCTCGGGAATAGGACCGGATGGGGTGGAGTAGCTAGCTACGTACAGCGTATCTTTTTTTCTTGAAGAAAGTTGGTTCGTTCGGTTACGCATATTCGCGTATCGCTTAGCTCAGCTGAGCTAGTTGGCGATTCTGTTTTCCCCTTTTGTCAATACCGTTCTACTCCATATTGGTAAAGTCTACGTACACTACTTGTTTTCACTACCTCATCCACTATCTCCCTAAAACGACGTCGTTTTAAGAAGTTTCCATCTAAAAAACAAAAATCTCAGAAAAACCCAAATATCCCCGTCTCTGTCTCTACGCTTCATTACAGAGGAAGAAGACGACGACTGCCGAGTCCCAACCCATCCCATCGGAATTCTTGTTTTGGAAAATTCCGATGGCATGTCAGAAGGTGAAGAAGACGGGGGCGGATCAAATCCAGTATTTTGTTGTCCATTGTGGTCCAGTTAGTGGCCAAGATTTACTATGAGAAATCCAATGGTTCCCATCTTTCCACGTCAAGTCCCATTATGGCCCCCAAACGGCACCAGCAAAAGTTGCTAACGGAAAAGGTCTCATTCAATGTTTTTTTTTTTTTTTTTGAGAAAACAGATGTCTGAGGGGGTCTCAAACGTCACATACGATTTTTGTGTTTCGGATCTTATAAAGATGATTCAAACCGTAAATTACTCTAAAAATATTTTTTATTGGCTTTTACAAAAAATTAGCTCAATCCGATATTTGTAAGAGCTTTTTCCACATATGTAAGGGCCCTACGAATTTCGAAACACCTTAACAATTTTGAAACAATCTTTATCAATATCGGATTGAGTTGATTTTTTTCAAAAATACATGAAAACATAATTCAAGAATAAATTGCAATTTGAATCATATTTGTAAGACCCATAATGGGCCTGCACAAATCAAAAAATTCTGAAGCAGTGTATTCTCTGAAGGGGATCCATTAAATGGACTATGATTTTTTTGAGTGGAGCTCAATATGGATCCGATAAAGATGATTCAAACTGCAAGTTATTTTTAAAATATTTTTTATGGGTTCTTGAAAAAAATTAATTGAATCCGATATCGACAAAAGCTGTTTCAAAATTTTTTGGGTGTTTTAGAATTTGTAGGGCCCATAAAAATGCTGAAAAAGCCTTACGGATATCGAATTGAACTAATTTTTGCAAGAGCCAGTAAAAAAATATTTTAAAAATAACTTAAGATTGAATATCTTTGTGAGATCCGAAATGAGTCCCATAAAAAGCATATGCGACGTTCGAGAGCCCCTCAAACATCTGGTTTTCTCTGCAAAAAAAAATTCACGTTAAATGGGGCATTTTCCGTTAGCATTGCTGGTGCCGTTTGAGAGCCGTAATGTGACTTAGATGTGGCAAGATGGGGACCCTTGGATTGCTCACGGTAAATCTCAGCCGCTAACTGGACCACAATGGACAACAAAAAACTGGATGTGATCCGAACCCGAAGAAGACACTGCCAATTACCCCTTCAACTTTTTGAACGTTACATATACTCCTCCGTCCCTTTTTTATAGTCCGGTATTCCATTTTGGGTTGTCCCTTAATAAGTGTCCATTTTATAAAGTTAGTGGGTAAAAGGTGGTGTATTGTCTATTTTGTCCCTAAAAGTAGATTCCATTTTGAAAAGTTAATAAATAAAAGTGTAATGATGATGGGTAAGTAGGGAAAGTGGAAGAAAAAGTTGATGTGAAAGGTATAATGATGATATCTTTTTAATAAGTTGGAATTACGAAGCAGAACACTTAAAAAGGGACGGAGGGAGTAGTAATTTCTCTTTTTGAACATTACATAGTAATTCCACAAACTTCTCTCCCTTTTCAATGATGTCTAAACCTACATAGTAATTCCACAAACTTTTTTATTTTCTAAATATATGAATTTTTCATCTGATTTTTTTGGTATTTGAATTCATCTCAATGAGAAAAACTTAAAAAGTAAAAAAAAATAAAAAATTGACTAGAAGCTTGAAAATCAGAGGTGTTCATAAAAAATGGAAATAACCGCTAAATCAATCCACTTCGATTCAGTTCAGTGCTCTACGATTTGGCACCTAGTTATGGTTTTGGAAAAATAAGAACCGATTTAACAAAGAAATAATTTTTTGATAAATGTTTTGAAATTGTTTTTCTTAACAAAGAAATGTTTTTTCAAAATTTTTTCCCTTTTCCCATAAGCAGTCCCACATATGTCAAACACTGGATTGGGTGGAATTAGGGATGAAATTAATTTTGGATAAATAATTCAGGGACTAAGGTGTTTTTCTTCTAAACTTTTTGGGTGTTTTTATTCTTATTCAAAAATTTTGTGTTGATTAGTTTTGCGCCAAACTTTTAAGGATTATTGATTCGTCTCGACGAGATAAATCGCAGAAGTAATTTGTTTTTTTTACTTTTGACCAAAATAATTTTGAAAATATCCAATATAAAATTTTGAAAGCCAGACTTTTTAAGCTTCATCATCTTGGATATTTTCAAATACATTTGGGTAAAATTCATAATTCTTTATTTTTTGCATTCGTTTCGACGAGACAAACCAATAATCAACAAAAGTTTAAAACCAAACTAACAATCTCAATTTTTTTTTTGAATAAAGACAAAACTCAAAACACCCAATAAGCTCTTAAAAAAGCTAATGAGAACAACACCTAACAACCCAAGATTGTTAATCTGACTGTTTCATCCACAAATCAAAACTAGAACACCACCTAGTGTGGTTGTTCCTTACTCTTCTACTAAAGGGAGGGATTCTAAGTTCAAGTCGTCATAGATGAGATGTTGGACTCACGTCGTAACTAACAACTAACCCTTAATATTCTATTGTCTGGAAACGAAAAAAATACATGAATCCAAACGAGATACAATGAGAAAAGGAAGGAGAAGGAGAAGCGGGGTAAATGAGGAAGGTAAATACAACATATGGGTTAAAGTTGTAATTTATATAAAGTACAAGATGGCATGCTCGTTTTGGAGCCTTGTGTCAGGAAAAAGTAGAATAGTCAGTAAAATGCTCAACATTCACGGTGAATCACCCGCGTGACTTGTTCTTACCCAACGCTATTACGTTGTGTTGAGAGATAAATGACTGCGCGCTGATGCTGCAAAGCTATTTTGCTCTCCAAATCTTCCGCTTTGCCTGGCAACTGCTGCATACTGGTATAACCGCTTACCGAAGGTGGTTGAGGCTTTCTTCCTCCACAGAAATTCATAGCCGAGGAACACTGTAGGAAATAGTACTGATATTCCTCTACTGCCCACACCCTTGCCCCCGTCCCTGCGATGAAAATAGAGGAAGTAAAAAGAGAGGCGACAAGAAAATATTTTCTGCAAACCCTATGCTGACATTCTTGAACGAGTCATGCTACTTGCAAATACATTTTTACATATATCTTGCACATATATTTTTATGGGTCCCATCAATATAATTCGAACCGCTCATTATTTTTAAAATAGTTTTTAAGAGTTTCTATAAAAAATCAACTCGATAGGATTTCGGTAAAGGTTTTTTAGAAATCATAGAGTGAAACAGTCTGATTCGCCCTGTGATTTCTGAAAAAGCCCTTACCGATACCCTATCGAGTTGATTTTTTATAGAAACTCTTAAAACTTTATTTTAAATAAAATAATAAGCGGTTCGGATCATATTGGTGGGACCTGAGGCAGGCCCATAAAAATGTGTGCAAGATATGTGTAAAAATGTATGGCTATGTTCGTTTGTTAGTTTTGGCAAAAAATTTTGAAATGTTTTAAAAAACGTGGCTTTGAACTTCTCTCATAAAATCTGTTCATTTCAAAATTCTGGAGCAATTATAAAAATTTCTGAGATGCTGTTTGGTTGATTTTTTTAAATTTTTCAAAAAAAAATTATTTTTTTGTACAAATTTGGCTAAAAGCCATTGCATTAAAATTAAAAAGGGGAAAAAAAGAGTACTCGGCACAATCAAATTCAAAAAGGTAGCAAAAGCAGAGTACTTGGCACAATCAAAAGGTAGCATAACCGAATGACAACCTGCCATAGGCAATGGCAATAATGGCAACAAAACAGCAGAAAGTCAGGAACACAGCTGATATAAGCTTCTTTCCCTCGACAAAGCTGTATAATTCGTTTTCTCCTACCTGTTCAGCCTATCTAAATTGGGAAACAAAGCGTGCCAGAATACCATTTTGATCGAAAACAGAAGCAATAACAGTAGCAGCATCTGCATAAAAGGTAACAAAAACAGTAGCAAAACAATAGCAATTTCGAAGTAGCAACAGCTTCATGCCTGCTCGAAGTAGCAACAGCTTCATGCCTGCCCGAAGTAGCAACAGAAAACTGCATAACAGGCAGCAAAACATCTTAATATAATCTGCTAGAGGTATGTACAAGAAATCTAGCATTAGTAATTACCAAAAACTCCTGCTAGATTGTCTTAAGCAGAGGACCTATATATGATCTTGGCATCCCATATACAAATGGCCAAATATCAAATAAGATCAGCATATGATATTGGCATCCCACATACAAATGCCCAAATATGAAATAAGATCAGCTACATATTCATTGCATAAAGAAAGCAAATCAATTCCATAGTCCCAACGGTCGAACATAAGCAAAATCAAATCCAGGGTTTCAAGCTATTACAACATTACTACAACAGAACCATTCCTAAACAGTCCAACACCATCAAATATTAGTACCATTACATAACCCCGAACGAAAGTGTTTTGGAATAAACAAATATGACAACCTACTAAATTAGAAATGCCATTACTCCCCCAGGTGAGAAACAAGCAATGTTAATGCACTTATTTGAACCACCACGACCATCCATGTTTGATTGCACATTTAAGAGCAAAGGGACTGATGCTCCACCTACACCTTCCATGCATCATAGGAACTTCTTCCAGGGACTTTTCCAACAAAAACAACACAATAGGAACTTTTTCCAGCCATGCCTAGAAAAAAATTATTTTGTCAACATTAATTCTTAACCTTAATAAGGCAGAACTCCGAAAAAAAAAGAGGAGGGCAAGGGGGGTTAAGTAAGAGCAAAAAAAATAGATATCCAGCAAACTAACCTACCAATTGTGTGCATTCCATAATTGAGTCGCAATTTCATCACGCCTATGGGCCATTTGCTGTAAACCGCCACGGGACATGTTTACGACTTCAATATCTCCACCATCCTCTTCCTCATCATCATCATCATCATCCGAAGAATCAAAATACAAGTCTCTTTGACGCTGGATTATGATCCAATTGTGAACAACACAACAAACTGTCACAATTGAAGGTTGTCTCACTGGCTTGTACGAGGGCATACTTTTAAGGATCGGGAATCATCTCTTCAATACCCTAAAACATCTTTCAATAACATTTCTCAACGATGAGTGTCTATGATTGAACAACTCCCTATGGGAGTTGTAGACAGGATTGGGACCATCGTATTGATTCAAATGATACCTTTCGCCACGATATGGAGCTAGGTACCCAGGCATGTTGGTGTATGCAGAATCCACTACATAATATTTGTCTAAACGTAAGTAAATTTAGTGAGACATACATGCATGTACAATAATCTACTATAACAAAAGAACATTCAAGTGTAGTACTTACTGATCGGTGGGTGCGGAAAGTTAAGATTAGGATTTGTAACTGCAACTAAGAACACCCGTGAATCATGGGCACTACCTTCCCAACCAGGATAAACAAACGTGAATTTCATGTCAAATGAACATGCTGCCATCACATTTTGAGTTTTGGTAGCCTTCCTTCCACGATATGCTGTTTCTTGTGTGGTAGGCACCCAAGCTTCGATGTGTGTCCCATCTATGGCACCGACACAGTCCTGATCAAGTTGACATAATTACAAAGGTGTCATTTAAGAATACATGTATTTAACTACTATTGGACTGTATAATTACCTTAAACCAGGGATAGAATCTTTGATCATTGATAATTTCAGGAGGGGTAACATTCAAATCAAGCGGTCGAATTATGAATGGAGCTAACGTACAAAGGGCACGCCTCATGTACTTGAAGTGTCGGCATATGGTGTCTGTGGAATGTTGGAAACGATCTGCAACAGTTCTATGCCTTCCAATTTGCCCACAAATGTATAAGAATATGGCCAACGACTCTTCCAAAGATAAATGCATATGATCCCAATTAAGGTTGCCTCTAAGTACCAATTCAACAACCAATGACCTAAACGTTGGGGCATCTACACGCAAGACATCTTGTATGGTATCTTGATGCCCATTCAATAAATGTGTTACATAGTCTTGACCAGTGAAGGGGGTGTTGCGTTGTGGTTGCCTTTCGTCGTCCGAAAGGGAAAGCATTTCCATTATCATCATGTCATCACCATCACTACTATTACTTCCCTGCTCGTATTGGTATTGGCATGATGCACCATGTGATGACGACATATCAGTGGATTCTTTAGGAGTACAACCTAAGTTTTGCAACAAAACTGTAGGCTAAAAACAGCACCCAAAAAAATAAATTCTGATCAAGAATCAAAACTGAAACATATTTTCAAAAACTGAAACTTAAGTAGGACATCATGTGAAAGACTTTTTATGCAGGCTTACAAACACAACTAATAGAATGTCAATTTTTTCATAACGCAATAATGCACATTTTAATCAAGTTTGGACAATAAACAGAAACAGAATATAGATGTGCACTTTTAGCACCATTTTCACTACACTACTAGTAAGCACCATCTGCACTTCAAATGTATTATCTTATCTTACTAGAATAGGAAAGTTATCCTTACAACACAATCATTTTGTGGGAGACTTTGGAATAGAAGAAAATAAAACGTACAATGCATCCAAAAACAAAGAATATAGTGTTAATTATTTGCATTTCTCAGGATTTAACAAATACCATAGGAGATATCCATTTTCACACAAAAAAGAAGCATTCAACACCCAAGGAAGTACAAGTAGAGCATTAATGAACACCTGTAATTCATCAATTCATACGAGGAAGAAATGACAAAATCACCATGCTATTGGCATTTTCTACAACAACAAAGCAACTGACCTAACCACTTCTTTGAATGAAAAGGGACTGACATAGTTTGTGGCATTCTTCTTACTACCTAAAACATAGAAATTGGATAATAGCACAAACAAAAAGCAAACATACGAAGCCTACAACAAACGAAAACGCACTAAAACTTAAAACAACAACCAACGGAAACTTAAACCTACAACAAACTTCCAACTAGTGCACAAGACTTCCAACTGCCTAGTCAAGCAACAACCACTACTCAAGATTTTCGACCCAAAAGCGCCTCATGTCAGGATGCAATTGAACAAATGATTTCCTAAGTTGCAGGTTGTCGGCAAGCTTGTTGAAAGCCTTAAGAAACTGATTTGGGTCAACAAATGACTGTAATGAGTTTAGTATTTCAATGGCCAAAGTTTCGGACTTTGGATCAACTTGTTCAGTGTTTTGGATCTTAACAGTTTGGTACCACTCTCCTTTAGCTTTCTGACAGAATGCTATTTGCTCATATGCATAGTCCTTCCTAACCATCTTGCTAGGGTGACTCCTACCACAACTGTGCCCATCCTCTGACTTTCTTTTGCCCTTAGAACCTGAAGAAGTATCACCTTGCAGCCCTTTCCCTTTCCTCATCCTCTGCATGAGTCCCTCCATCTCATCCTCATCATCCGTTGTTATTGGCCCTATAGTTGAATCTGGTGCATATGCTCCAGTCGCCATAGTGTTGCCCAATAGTTCAGCAAGAAGGTCATAATGTTCAAGTCCTTTGGTTCAGAAAGGCTTAGCATCAGGGTGTGCCTATAAGTCCAAAAATCAAAAAGGCCTAAAGTTATAAAACAGATTGAAGAATTTGAAAATTTGTTGTTGATTGGGTTGCCTAATGTGAAGGTACCTGAAGGTAAAGTTGCCACTCAGTGTCTGACATTGTGACTGTTCCAGTAGCCTCATCCCATCCTAGCCCTGTTTGGTTGACTTTTAGTGCCACAAATGTCTTATATGACTTCTTCAAACGAGCAAATTTGCCCTGCAATTTTTTCACAGTATATCCCCTCCTCCTCAACCTCACTATCATCTCACCCTCAATGGATGTCCACTGCCTAGCCGTAAAATTTCTATCCTTCTTCATACTTGATTGTCCCTCTTTCTTCACCTCATCAAGCATTATATTTATGAAAGTCTCCACAGTGGAGTACCCCCACATCCCAATATCAGACAAATCATCAGCCATTCTAGCCTAGTTCAAGCAACAAAAGGGTATATAGAACATGACACATTAGTTACCAGTAAGATTCTTTATGGCCTAGTTTAAAGCAAAATAGAAAAAGGTCTCTCCTAAACCTTCAAATAGATGACATAGATAATTTCCAATAATGTAAAAAGCCAAAAAAAAAAAAAAAAAAAGCACACAACAAACACTTATTCCGGGCTAACAAGTAAGAGTCATATACCACTGGTATGCTATTCTCGCCGGTGCACGACTGTTCTGAAGGGACGGGAGAAGATGAATGCTTCTTCTTCTTGACTGAAACTTTACTTGGAACTTGTCTTGGAGGCGTCTTTGGAGGAAAAATTTGGGCTACAGAGAAACATCAGAAAAGTTAGGAACATCACAGAAGTATTTATACATAGCTTCAAATCAAAAAATTCTTCTGGAAATTGTTCGAGTTTATAAATTAAAATCAAACTACCATACTGTCGATTGAATACCTCTAGCTTTTCGAATTTTTGTCTGTTGGAGAACCCATCTTCCGCACCTCACAATGTTTGCCCCAACCTTCCCCGTGGTGTTCTTCTTCGATTGCTTATGGCTTTTACCAGCACGGATTGGGGCCATTTTATAGAGAAAGGGGCTTGTTTGCTTGAAGATAAAGAAGACCTGGTATAGGTATGAGATTTGCAAATCTGCTTGAATGATGGGTGTGACTAATCGTATAGAGAGCTTTGCGCAGAGAGAAGACAAGGTTGAGATCTGTGCGAGTGGTTGAGTGTTAAAGAGATGGCTTCTTCGGCATAGTTACAGTTGAGTAAAGTCGGTGGGTGAGAGAGAGAGGCGTGAGATTCGGTCTGCATCCTCTGCAGAAATTGAAGAGAAAAGAGGTTGAATATAGGGTTTGGTTGCTGTAAGATTTCAGAACGGGTGGAAGATAGGGTTTACAGTCGATGCGTCTAATCGTAGATTAAAGGCGAGAGAGGAGAAAATGTTTGAGTGTGGTTTGAAAATTGATCTCATGAAACTCGGTTTTGAACTTGGGACCGAATACGAGTTATGGGCTTTTTACCCAAAACCCGGTTTAAAAAGCCCAAAACGAACTCAGCCTATGTGTCTTTAGATTTATTGCTTGGGAATACCCAATACAGAAAGTCTACTGGCACAGCAAATCTATGCACAAAGATTTCTATGTGGGGCCCACTAAGGATCCAACACAAGTGATCCGAGCCGTTCATTATGTTTAAAACATTTTTTCAAGGGCCCTCGCGAAAATCAGCTCAATCTGATACTTATAAGTACTTGATCTAATCGTCTAACTTTTCATTCTCTAAACACTTGAATGAAAAGTTAGATGATTAAATCAAACACTTGTATGTATCGGATTGAGCTGATTTTTTGCGGAGGCTCTTAAAAAAATATTTTAAACATAATAAACAGCTCGGATCACTTGTGTGGGACCCGTAGTGGGCCCCACATAAAAATCTGTGCACAGATTTGCTGTGCCAGTAGACTGGTTCTACCCAATATTGATAGTGGCTTATCCTTGTGTGCAGCACCATGTTCATATTTTTTCGAAAAACCAATTCTGTATCAATTTGTGCATATAACCAGTCATAAGGAAAATACAATTATCTACGTCAATGTAATGTTATGCACTATTTTAATTTTTTCTTTGTTTCTATTCAATTATGCGATTATATTTTTGCGTAAATTTCACCAATGGTACCCTTGAGGTTTGCCTTAATGAAGGACACCTCCTTATGAGAAATTACAATGAGCCTCCTGTATTTGACCGACACCCCCAATCGACACTAGTTCGTCTAAATCCATGATGAAATGAGTCAAACGTGACTTGTATCATTTCAAAATTCACCATTCTTGATAATAAGAAGTAAAATCAACTCATATGAGTCAAAGTAATTTTTTAGAAGCTATTTTGATTTTTAAAAAATGGTAAATTTTGTTATTCCCTCCGTCCCCTTTTAAGTGTCCCGTTTCGTAACTCCAACTCATTAAGAAAATATCATCATTACACATTTTAAATCAACTTTCACTTATACTTTTCTTACTTACCATCTATAGAGGCATCATCATTATATTTTTACTCACTAACTTTTCAAAATAGAATCTATTTTTAGGGACAAAATTGAAAATGTACCAACTTTTACCCACTAACTTTACAAAATGGACACTTATTAAGGAACAGCCCGAAATGAAATATTAGACTTTAAAAAGGGGACAGATGGAGTATTAACTGTTTAGTTTTACTTCTCGAAAGAAATTTTTTTGTCAAAAAGAATAAATTTATCACTCTTGGGTCAAAATAAATTAAGACTTGAGATCTTTTTATTAATAATATTTTTATTTTAAAGGGTAGACCTTTTGTCAAATCTAGCACGTATTTGGTCGAATAGTTGTTGATTGAGTGTTGAGAAAACAAACATTGAAACAAAAGGGGTTTATCATCATTTCTCCTACTTGGGGGTATTTATTATGAAAGCAAAGGGCGCGGCTATTCGCAGCCATGTATGTTCTCCCACAGCCAGTTAATAATTTTCAATTAGGCTCGACAGTTAGTTACCGAAATTGAGATACATTTTCAGGATTCAATTACCGAAATATGATATTTTTTTCAACAGCTAGTTACCGAAAATACATGTTTAGCAATTGTCTATCGAAAATTGAATATATTTTCGACATGTAGTTACCGAAATATAATCTTATTTTCAACAGTTATTTACCGAAATATTATTTATGATTTTCAACAACCACTTACCGAAATATAGTGGGTTATGAGAGAAAATAGGTGGCTGCGAATAGCCGGCCCCAAGCAAACCATAGGGTGTGACTGTTGAATTTACCCTTTGAAAACTCTAAGAACAGGAAATTTCATAAGGCACACTTCACTTATACCCCTTTGGTTTGGGCGACATTTATACACACCAGCTCACGTTCACTTTGCGACATCTGCACGGCACGTGAAACAAAGTACACCTCCGTTAACAGTGCAGGGGTTGCTTTCACAAAGCACATGGGGTGACATAAATTTCCTTCAAAAGTTCATTCTCAACTAAATTTTCATGAACGAAAATATTACTCTATTTTCGTCTCTTTTTAAGTGTTCCGCTTCGTAATTTCAATTTATTAAAAAAATATTATCATTATATTTTTTATATCAACTTTTACCTCCACTTTCCCTACTTATCCTCTATGGAGGCATCATCATTACACATTTACTCACTAACTTTTCAAAATGAAATTTATTTTTAGGAGCAAAATAGAAAATGTATCAATTTTTACCCACTAACTTTACAAAATGAAAACTTATTAAGGGACAGTCTAAAATGGAATACTGGACTTTAAAAAGGGGACGGAGGAAGTACTAATAAATACTTCTTTTGGGTGCATATTGTATGCCCCTTATAAATTCAGAACATTTGTACTGATTTACGATTTTAGTGCACAAGTTCGTAACGTCAATACGAAATCTCATAAATAACATTAGTGCATAAGTTCACAATGTCAATACAAAATATCAATTTAGGTTGCATACTATATGCACCCAAAAGCATCAACCCTAGAGGCTCGGTAATAAAAGTTACCAAATCACAATGTCAGTTTTAACCCCCAAAACAAACATACCATCACCCAACAAGTATTCTCCAGCCTGCTTACATAGCAAAATAAGTAAAGCAAAGGGTACTACAAGAGACCTCCTAGAGACTCAAATAGCAAACCAAGAGCCCACCGAACAATGCATGAGAAAGCCCATAGAGTTGGGCCGAGGCAGATGGGGTTGTCGGCCCATCTGCCATGACCTCTGGTGTAACAACTGTATGGCTTAAATGTTTCGCTTGAGGCGATTGTACCTCCACGTGTAGCTTCAATCCGTTCTTGCAACTCTCGGGATTCCAGCTAGCGAAGTAGCGGATCCCTTCCTTATCGAGGATTAGGCTGTCTAGGCCATCGGTGTACATCTTGATCGGGTTGCTCACATTGCACGCCTCGTATTCCTCCTTGCTATTAACCTCCACAACTTTATCCTGGGCTGCCGAGTAGGTGAACCCTGCCCAAAAAATACGATTTTAATTGTACTGGTAGCTTTTTTTTTTAATTTATTTAATTTTTTTTTTTTTTGTATTTTGAAAGAGGACTGGTAGCTGTTGAAAATATCAAGTTTAACCACCGAACAGTTACTTTTGGCAGAAAGAAAAAGCAAGAGGTACAATTGCCTTCAACTCAAAAAAGCAAGTGGTTTGTGCCTTTGTGAGAAGCTAATTTTCACTTTTCAGGGTAAGTTTCATTGGAACTTAATGACATTTTCCTTGATGACAAACTCCTGCTTCACTTATAAGAAATGAAACCAAGCCGCTGTTGTTTCGATGTCCATTTCACCAACCGTTTAGCCAAACACACGATGGAATCCACCGAAAGGACTTATATCGAAAATATCATCATGTCTTATAATAAAATAAACAATAAATAACTCACTTCTCAATTTTTTAACACCCGAAAGTTATAAATTTGTTTTTTATGATCAAAATGATTCTTTCAACGAGTAAAAAAGAAAAAAGGAAGAGAAAAGGCTACAACTAAATATTATTTTATGTTGTCAAAACAACTGTTCCATCGGTGGATTTCTCATTATTAACTTTCTATTGCTCAAGTTTATCAGCAACCAAACAGGGATTTATTTGTCTGCAGACCTTCACTTCAGAATCCTACCGTCCATTATAACTACCACCACTTTCTAGAGATTCGTGCCTGGAACCTAAAATGGATTCTGCAATGAAACTTAATATTCACGCTCCACTTTTTATTAATGGCGCTCCACTTTGTTTATGAAGGTACTAGTAACTTCACATTAAAATTGGAACGCTATCACTAAAAAGTGAAGCGTGAAAATCAATTTCCTTCTGCAATAATGCATCACAGAAAAATGAACCGTGGAGTAAGAATAAATTTCAAAAATCCTCTCAACGTGTAATTTAGAGCTTTTTCTTGTTGAATTATAGATTTCGAATAGTGAATCGAAGTTTTTTCTGCTATAACTCAGATAGATGGCGAATTTGTGAAAGCTATTAAAGGATATCTGCAGAATATACCATAAATTGGTTAATGTGCTTGGAATCCAATCTCGAGGGTAGATTAGAATATACTTTATTGACAGTGTTGCACTCTCCTAGAATGTGTACAATAGATAGTCCTACGATAAGATAATGAAATATCAGGGTTACGGTAGTCTTTTGGATCAAATATAATTAGAGAATCGAAAAGGAGAATCCAGAAACTCATTCGCAGCCTCGCGCATGATTATCAGATTGTGGCTCTATCACTCAGTTTTGATAATCGTTTATGGCATAATGCATTTTTCTCCATGATCCCCACGCTAGCAAGAATGAAAATGTGTAAAATTCAAAATCCAAAATCTGCACATATATGTACGCAATACGGCAATACCTACACGAATTCCAATCTCATACTACTTTTCTTCAAAATCTATTCTATGCGTATCATCCAAATCCTTTTACTGTTTTATTGCCCAAAAAAATATGCATATGAATGTACACAATACGCACACAGAGTACATACATTTTTTTTCTTTTTTTACTTCGGAAATTAGAGTACAAACATATTAATACTCTACCCACCTTTACGAGTGTGATTGATAGATCTGGCTCTGGCGTTTGATTTCACACGGTTTTTCTTTGTATTTAGTTTTATCTTCTTGTTGTTTCATTCCGTTAAGAGTCTTATTTTTTAAGTATTTATTTCTCGTTTTGCAAGACTGTTCATTATCTCATAATACATCACCTTTAAATCGAAAAATAAGTAGTTTTTTTTCCCTTAACGGAACAGATCTTAATATAACAGGAATGATCTTGTTCGGAAAAAAAAATACACAGAGAAGGGGGGTTGGAGAAAGTAGCTTACAGATTTTGTCTCCGACGGCGAAGATTCTGCCGGAGGACCAAGTACCGAGATCGGAAGAAGCGTCCCACCCACGATCCCCTCCGACCACATGCTGCACTTGGGCGCCCACCCATTTCCCACCGATGCCCACCGAGATAACCACCGTAGCCACAAACAACTTCACCAGTACTACTCCTGCCATCTCTAAAAGTATCGCCCACCCACTCAAGCTTTCTCTCTCTACAAATGGGGCACAGAGGTCAGAGAGGGGGCAGAGGGAGAGTTAATAACAAAAGCAACAAAAGTGTGGGCTAAGGAAGGGGCCCATTCCATAGGAATCAGGATTGTTCAATTTATGCCACAATTATCCCGCCAAGAACGATGGAGACCCTCTTTCCACGTAGTTTCCTTCGGATATGGGTTTTTTCTTTTTTGTCTTTTTCTTTTTTGAAGTCTTTTGGGAAATGAGTTCTTGCAATAAACACTGGTGGGGGCGACCCATGTTGTAAAGACGATTTCGTAAAAACCATATGCTACACAATTTACAAGGGATTCATTTTAGTGTCTTAAAATAATGATCGGAGCTGTTTAATTTGTTATGAACAATAATTTATGCGTTTTGCAGAAAAAAATCAAGTTATTCAAATATCGATAAGAGTTTGATTAATTTATTAAATTTTGGTTATAAAGAATTAAGGAATAAAAATTGATCAAGTCTTTACCGATATCTAAACAAGTTAATTTTTTTATAGTTAAAGTATATATTAAAAAATTAAACGATTCTAATCATTTGTATAAGATTCCAAGATAGGTCTTAGACAATACGGTGTGCGCTCCGTGTACACCAAATGATGTACAGTTGTGGTTTTCCCCTGATATGTAAGAGATCCCAACTATTTAGTAGAAAGATTTGTTAGGACTACTGTGTTGTGGGGACTCGTACGTGGAAGGCCTAGGATTATTCTAACATACGCTTAAAAGTGTAGGATAATAGGTAAAATGTATATTGATATTTGAGAAATGTGTATTGATATTTGTGAAAGCGTCTTAATATCTGTGAAATATGTATTGATATCCAAAATTTTTTAGAATTATATGTAAATTATCCTCCGCTTAGTTGGCGAAGGTTAGCAAAACCAAAATATCGCTCATAATGCTATAATCAAACTTGGCAACCTTCTTCGGAATAATTAAATTTTGGACTTTAAATAACCAAACTAGCAAACTTTTGTCAATAACCAAATTTAAGGAATATTACCACTAGATACAGAAAATAAAAAGTACAGTAATTCCCATTAAAGTAAGATAAAATACTTTATTACCACTAGGTCCACTTTTTACAAAATACATTTACCATTAATAAAAGTGCAACCACCCTTGGACACCCTAGGGTTTTAGGGTACGCTAAGATTTTAGGGTGCCCTAGGATTTTAGGGTTTACGATACCCTAGGGTTTAAGTTTAGGCGTTTTTATAGAGCCCTAAAGTTTAGATTTAGGCACTTTTCATAGGGGTTTTATGGTGCATTTTCCCTATCATAGGGCTTTAGTGATATTTTCACAGGATACCCTAGGGTTTAGGCATTTTTCATTAGGTTTCATAGGGTACCCTATGGTTTAGGTACTTTCATAGGGTACCATGTGATTTAGGCATTTTTATAGGGTACCTTATGATTTAGGCACTTTTAGGGTTTAGGATTTTAGACACTTTCATTGGGTTTTAGTGTTTAATTAATTGGAGGTGACCGATAAGAATTACTTTTTGTTTTCTGTACCTAGTGGTAAAAAGCCATAAATTTAATGAATTTCACATACTCAATCAAATATACACATCATTACAAAAAAAAAACATTATCTTTCTTCTTTCAAAAAAATATTTTACTTAAAACTTTTGTTTTTAAAAATTATTTTCCCGCAAAAATTGTTTTATAACTATTTTTAAAAAGCATTTATATACACAAAAAAATTTTGTTCTTTTTTTTTTTTTTGAAAACCTTTTCTTATATAAAAACTATTTTTTCAAAAACCGTAGTTACACAAAAGCTGTTTTTCATTTTTTTCAAAAGTTCAAAATTTATTTTATATTTCTAATAAATAGTTTTTATTAGTCTCAAAATTTTTGTTACAAAAAACTATTTGTATGTTCACAATTATTAATTAGTTTTTTGTAATTTAAAAAAGTGATGTGGCAATTTTTAGTTATTCAATTTTGATTATATCATTGTGTACCTCTACATTGCTAACCTTAACAATATGTTAAATGGATAATCAAAAGCTGATGTGATAACTTTTGTTGATTATCCATTTTTTATTATAGCATTGTGGACACCCTTAGGAGTATTTGCTTACTCCTATTTATGTCGTTTTTTATTAGTGGAGTATTATGTTCTTTTTTTCGTCGATGGGCAGAGTCTTTGGAAGATTGAAGATTCGGAAAACTTGTAGTGTAAGGATGCGCTACAAGAGCTGTAGGGCAGGAGTGCAAGGGAGGATTTGAAAAATTCCTTCAGAAATCCTGAAAGCACCTTCGAAAGAATCGAAACAACCATCTCTGGTCGTCGTCTGATTAATCGGCCCACCCACGTGCGCCCTCACGTGCTACATCCGGTTCGCCCTCCTCGGCAAACCCGTCTCGTGGGGCATACACGTCAAAAGTGAACACAAACCCATGGCCCGTACAACCAATTTTGGCCCACTGGTCCGGAAAGATACTTTCAAATTTGAAGGGAAAATGACGATCAATAACGTGTTTTGATAATTAATATCTGATAATGGCATTTTCTGTGACACCCCACTTTCCGGTGGCCGGTAGTTCTGCAGGATGGCAAGCTCCGTCCGGACGGGAGGGGGCATGTAACGCCCCGAAAATTCGGAGACATTAAAAATATTTTTAAAAAATTTATTTTCACAAATTTACTACATCACCATTTCAAAAGCATATGTCATTATATTACAACCATTTCGAATAAATCAAATATTACATTTTCCAAATAAACTTAGAAGCTTCCAAAATAAAGTCGACTTAAATTAATCAGAGCAACTATGCGCACAGAAAACAAGGTTTTCGGCTTCTTCCTCAATAGGATTGAACTCGATCAAATCGTACGACACTTCTGTTCCATCTTCGGTACCTGGCGTTCGAGTCACCAGGGCAACATAGTACCGTGAGCGATGACGCTCAATAGCCAAAACTCGCCCGAACCCATAACTTACAAACAAGGGCATGTACAATACATTTAAGGTAAGAACAATTAAAGTAGCAAGCGATCAATTTCAATTACTAGCCTTTAACTTAGTGAAATCTAGAATCTCAACCCTTGAGAAACATCCTCCCATGTTAACCACTAGGACTATGGCCATTCGTGATACTGCTCCCCCTTGCTTGCCCTAACCGGGAGCCCCGATGAAACGGCCTAAGTTATTTACTTAGTCGGAGTCATCGGCCGCCTCGCAAGGATGAATTCCCCAGGGAACTAACCGTAACCACTGGGCCCACAAGGAACTAACCGTAACCTTGGGAGTATATAGACCATAACCTGGTACTATAATACATATCACCCTTTTATCTCCTATTCAAAAAGAGCGATCACGCAATGCCATATCCTAAGGTTTCGAATCGACAATCAACTGCCACCCCCTGGCTTCATTTCTCTTCTCCCAAACTGGACTCTGTGGATAACCTCCAACAGATCCGGATTCACTGGATAACCTCCAAGAATCCCATTAAACCATCATTCATCTGGCTAACCGCCCATCACATCATCTTCTATCTTTTTTTTTTTTCAGTTTCCTTTAACTTAAAATCGTCTATGTGATCCTCTCTACACGTACACCAATTCCCAGTGAACCTAATGTCCATTCTAAGTTCTCGTACAGCAAGGTGGATAACAATCAATCATAATAAATCATGCCATAAAACTAAACACGCGAATAATTTATCATACGATAAAATTAATCATGCGATTCAATATTCCAACTAAACATACCAACATGCTAAAAGTATTTAACCGTGTGAAAACATTAATCGTGCGATTAAAACAAATTAAGTAATTCTTTTTATTTTCTCTTTTCCTTTTCAAAACTAAAATCTATGTTTGCTCTTAATCACCTCGGGTATTGATGGACTTAGAATAATTCGCTTTTGTTTCATACTAGGACCGAACCTAAAATTATCTAACCTCAGGACTTATATTATCATTTTCTTATTACCTTAGGTTGGAATCGCAAGCTGTTCAAACTCGTGGGCTAAACTGTGGTTTATCCCCAAACAAATTTCAGAAACTCAGTACAGTCGGCTAAACAGGGGTTTTCGGCCGGATCTCGACCGGCGACGTCGGATTCGATTATTTTCATATGGAAACACAAAATGATCAATACGGAACGTAAAATATATTTAGGGAGGTGAGTTCGGACTACCTCTCGTCCGGCGAAGCAATTTACGGAGAGGTTCGGTGGCGGGTCGGAGCGGCAACGGGTGTAACGACCCGGATTTTTGCCCTATTTTTTTTTTTTTATAAAGAAATTATTTTTTTATCAAATAGTCAATAGTAATCGATTAACTATTTAATTATGTAATTAGATTAAACCAAAACCTAGAATAATTTTTCGTAACCAAAATTTGTTTAGTAAAATTTTAATTCAACTTGGAACGACCCGTAATTTTTTTTAATATCATTTAAAGAGTACTATTTGTAATAATAAAATTATCTTAATTATAATTATCTAGTAGATATATACAAACAAAATTAAATTAGTCTTTATTATCCTACTTTTAATTCTTTTAAATTGCATGCATATAATTCCTGATAACTTTCACTCTCCTACTCGATTTCTACTTCCTTCCTCTGCGTATCTAGCCCAAATCCGTCCATCCCGAAGCCTTATGGAATACAACTTCTTTAAATCCAATTTTAACCGAAACTCTTCAAATTCTCCTATATATACCCTAGTACGTCGACCCTAGGGTTTATTAGAATATTTACCATGCCCCACTAGTCCAGAAAAGAGAGGAAATTCGGAGGGAACGAAGCTCCAATCTATGGAGTTTTAGAGAGAGAAAGAAAGAGAGAGAAAAGTGGGTTTAATACCTAGGCCCAACCGAAATCCAATTCGATCATTCCAGACGCTTCCTACAACTCCTAGCATCGCCAAACGTCACCCAATTTGATCCCAAGGTTCCCCGATCAAAGAACCCGAAGTCTTCTTCCCCAAAATTCAAGTTTCGATTAAAAATCAATTCGATCCGATTCGAGGTAGTATAATCTCTCCTAATCATCCCTCTAAGTATATTTAATGTTTTTAAGCATAACCCAATAGCCCGAATGGACCCATGCATCGAAACCATCGCAAAAAACCAAAAAAACGATTTCTGCCCCTGACCTTGCGGCCGCGACCTTCGGGCCGCAAGAACCAGGCTTGAGGTTGCGGTAGGATGCTCAGCCGCAAGGTTGACTCGGTCAAACCTTGCGGCAGGTTCTGATTTGTTTCGAATGCGTTTTGCGACTCTCCGAACATCGTTTTCGACCCCCGAAATATTTTTCCTAGACTTTTCACACCTCAAAGTTCATAACTTGTTAAGGTCATATTTTTTTTATTTAATTATATATTTATTAAATTATTTATTAGTTATCGTTCAACGTTTACAAACGAAAATTAGTTACGCCCATTCAATCAATGTTTTAATACTCCAACTAATTTTTTTAGACTCCTTACATATCAAATACAGTAACTTGTCTTATTAAATATTTTTTTTTATTTAATTCACTATTTATTATTATTTTTAAAGTAATTCCAATCAAAATTACTTTACGATCGTATAAACTTTATTATTAATGCTCGGATAATTTTATTTAGACTCCTTACTGTCCAAAGATGATATTATGTCAGTCTCAACAATTATTTTTATAATTAATTATTTATTGTCTATTTACTTCATTTTCGGACACTTTGATTAACGTTTTTATGTAAATTAATTCATCGACCCTCCGAACCCAACTTTTGACATTCAATTGATTATATGGGACCTTTAGGACTCTTATTAGGTCATGATTAATTATTCTAATATTTTTATCTAATTAATGTATTTAATTAGCTTTTTATTAATCTAATTAATTAGAAATAATTAATAAGAGCCTAGAAAATATTTTATTATAATTTTTATAAAAGTTTTACTTTATTATTGACATTGTGGCCATACGAGAATAAGGGCAACGGCCCATTCATAAAAGGTTATATGATTGCACTGTTGGTTATTTGTTTTAATCGCATTGCTTGTAATTTGTTTTAAGTATAAATTTAATTGCTTGCTTATCATCTGTTTTAAATTATTATTGATTAATTGTGTATTGCACCAATTCTTGATTTATATGTTAGATTGGACCCTAGAGACATGGGTTGGTATGCGAATAGAGTTCACATTAGACGATGCTAAGTAATGGATGAATTGGAAAGTTTTATTTTTAGAATGCCTGCAGGCGTGATTTTGAGATGTGATGAGATATGTGATGGTTTGAAACTGGCAAAGTAAGCCCAGTGGTGATTGATGAATTGATCTGGCGAGAGTCCAGTGGTGAATTGATACTGGCGAGAGTCCAGTGATGAATTGAAACTGGCAAAGTAAGCCCAGTGATGACTGTGTGGTGGTGCATAAGATAGGCGAACCCTAGTTATGATTCGGGCATGATAAGCTTCCTTTTGTTGTAATGAGAGGGATACACGCAAGGTACATAACTGAGGTGCAATCCGCGACAACAAAAGGAAGTGAGCTCATGGGACAGGGCAGAGCTAGCGGTTGGGGAGGAAAGACTCCGCGGAGGAGATCTTAGACTGCACGTCAGGCTAAATGGACAGTAATAAACTGGTTTATGTGGAACAAACTCTGTTTTATTTTATCGCATTACTATTATTCTGCTGCTGCTTGCTAACTGTAAGGTAAGAGGAGTAGTTGGGTTGGATTATTCTACTGGGTGATTTATCACTCACGGATACGTCTGTATCCTGGCAAATCGTTTGCTTCGGCGATCAATTTGCCAGAGGGCGCAGGATTCAATGGAGGGGATTCAACGATGATGCAGATCGAAGCGAAAAGAATATCAGGAACGAAGATCGAGTATGCCTGGAATCTGTATCAAATCTAGAGTCGGCTCTGAAGTTAATGTATTTTGAATCACCAAATCTATCTTGAGTTTGTAATATTTAAACTTTACTTTGGAAAATCATATCTATTTAACAAAATTTTCCTAAAAGATTATTTTATTTTACCCCCGAAAAGGCGGGGCGTTACAACGGGAGCTCGGTACGGGGCGGTGATGAGCACGTCAGTGGTGATGTCCGGTTACTGCTGAGAGGAGGAGATGGTGGTGCACGGCTGGAGGTGGTGATCTCAGTTGGTGTTGGAGGTTTGGGCCGTGGTGGCTGGAGGTACGGCTGGGAGAAGGAAATGGAGGGGTGATGGCTGGGTCTGCTTCTCTCTCTCTCTCTCTCTCTCTGCCGAGTGTGCTTGCTGGGAAAACAAGTGAAGAAAAGAATGGGTATAAAAGTTGGGTTTTGGATTTGACTAAGAGTATTAACCTACAGATATTAGTGTGTTGTCTAGAAACGAGGAAATTAGGGAGTAAAACGGGGAACTTTGTTTGCCTTCTCTGCCGAAATTGAAATGGGAAAAAAGGCTGGGTTAATTTGGTCCGGGGCAGCACTTGCACACACTAGAATAATCACTCACCGGATATATTCACACGCGATTGATTACGGAATTAAAATCGGTGTGACGACAAAAATAATTTTTTGCATTAGATATACTTACGAGAAAAACAAAAATAATATTTTTGTTTGATAATTATTATTATTTATAAAAAAAATATCGGGTCTTTACAGGGCAAGTCATGGTTTATAAGAAAAGATCTCTCCTACTTGTACAAGGCTTTTTAAAGCCGTGAGGGCGGGCTAAAGCGCATAGGAACTTCACAGTTAAGCGTGCTCATCCTGGGGTAGTCCAGGGATAGGTGACCTACTGGGAAGTCTATGGGCTTTGGGCGTCCAAAGCAAACAACATTGTACAAAGATGGAGAGGGTCGTTACAAATTGTATCAGAGCACACCCCTGGTCTACATGGTGGGGGCCACCTCTAGAATCTGGTACGAGTACACTGATTGTGTTGTACAGAACTAAGTGCTACACCATGACCACCAGGGGAAGGTTGTTGGGCCAAGGGGTGCATCGGGGACCTTTCAGCCAAGATGGGGAGATTGTAAGAACCCACCTTTGTAAAAAAAGAATCCCACATCGGCTATGTGGGGAAATGTTAAATGGAATATAAAGGAATCCAACCAACTACGGTATAACTTGAGATTAAACTTTTAAGCCGCGTGGTTAGGCGAATGGTTAGCAGGTCAGTTGGGGCGGGTCATTACAGTTGGTATCAGAGCCCTGCCCAGGTCCAAGTGGTGGGTAGGATGCGCTCTGGCACCACGAACCCCAGGGAGGTTGCTGGGCTTGTGCAACGAGAACATTGCATCCCTAAGGAGGGTAGATTGTGACACCCTGCTTTTCGGTGGCTGGCGGTACTGCAGGATGGCAAGCTCCGTCTGGACGAGAGGGGGCAAGTCATGGTTTATAAGAAAAGATCCCTCTTACTTGTACATGGCCTTTTAAAGCCGTGAGGGCGGGCCAAAACATATAAGAACTTTACAGTTAAGCGTGCTCATCCTATGGTAGTCTAGGGATGGGTGACCTATTGGGAAGTCTATGGGCTTTTGGGCGTCCAAAACGGAAAATATTGTACAAAGATGGAGTTGGTCGTTACATTTTCAGTATTAACAAATGTTCTTAGCATGTTCTTAAAAGGTATTAATTATCAAAACACATCCTGAGCCCTCATTTTCCCAAATTTGAATTGTGTTGCTTTCGGAAATCCGGCTGCCCAATGGCTCGTAATCCCCCAATTATCTCTAGCAATGGCAAGGAGGAATGTAAAAAAGAAATTGAATTTTATACTCCATTTATTAATGCAAACATTTTTTTTTTGTCTTTTAGTAAATGAGTTTACGAAATAGTATATACCTTTTACAAATCTCAGAAACTGTTCAATAAATTCCCCTGCTAATAGACGAAAAAATGAGTACTTACATCAATTAGGGGTGTAGAAATCAATTTCCATGTGAAAATACAAATTAACTATTGATCTTTTCCTTGAAATTCGACGGTGCGCGAATTTTAGTGTCCTATTACTTTGGAGCTGAATTCATGCAAGGAAAATGTTATGTGTCACAAGTTATAACGTATTGCTGCTTACTTGAATACTCAAAATTAGTTAGTACTAGTAATATTTGTTTAAAATTATCACTGAATTTAATTTCCCGTAAACAAGTAATTAATATCGTAACGCATGGCCCAGTGACATAAAGGTTCACCAAAAGTTGGTGATCTCCAGCCCACCTGGAGTTTGCTCGTCTGTTTTTGTTGTTTGAGTTCGATTACGCTCGAGGGAGACTCGCAGCAGCACCTCGTTAAGATTCTGGTCAAAGAAATGTCTCACGTTCCTGGGGAGTGGAGGTTATTGTGGAAGACATGCATTAGAAGGCGATGCATCAAATAAGGAAGTACGAGAGCGGTGTATCCATAGGTCAGCGAATGGAGTTTCTCATACGTTGGCATTTGGCAAGTCATGAGTTGCAAGCGAGGGTTCTGATATTCGCACTTGGGAAGCTAGACCTCATCTTTGGTTATTGTCTCCCCTCGAGAAAGAAAACCATATTTTTAATGTATTGTTTCGGTCTTATAATAACTAAAAATCTTCCATTTTGAAAAAAAAATCGAAAAAAGGAAGAACATCTCCAACGCCAACCCATTTTTTCAGCCAAAGCCATTTGTTTGGCATGAGGTTTCAAAAATGAGATCCATTGGTTGGCTATTTCTCAAGTCAAAACATAACTTTACCATTTATTAAGCCGAATTTGGAACAAGAAATGGCCCATTTATTGCCACATCAGCATTTTGTGTATTGCTACTCTTCTTTTTTTGTTTATCCAAATCCCTACGAAATGATTCAAGTGATCTATTGGCCGTCACCAAAATAAAAAATGGCTTTCACACCATTTGAGCAACTTTGCCAAATTTTGGAAAAATACCTAGTAATATAGCAAGCTAATTAAAATAAAATATAGTTTCAGAAAAATGGCTCAAATCATTGGAGAATAGAGATGCCCAAAGCATCCATAATATCCTATATAATCTTTGAGTTTTCTCCTGCCCAATTGTGAAAAGCAGAAAACACTCGTAATTGGCAAAACAAACACCCAGGAAGCTCATGAGAGTACCACTTATCATCACTTTCACCACACATATTAAAGCCTGTGAAAAAAGTCATGGCTCGAGAGTTGTTGAAAAATGCTAGGATGGCCAATCAAAATTCAAATGAAGATAAAGAAATATCACCCGTACGTATCTTTTCTCACTCGTATGAAAAACGACAATCGATTCGCTTGAACTATCGCTTATACACTTATTAATTAGCTACGTCGAAATGACTGTTGAAGTCAACAAATGTATGTGTGTCCTCTTGCCCTATGTACTTCAAATCGATCGATTTCTTCTCGTGATCAAAGCTTTTCGATATAGCATGCGACTTGGGAGCATACTAGAACACAACAAACATTTTTCCAGACAGAGGGACCACACTCTTCAAGTTTATCCCGTGGTGGCGGAATCAGAATTTTTGATAAATGGAGTCGAAAATTTAAACTATGTGGAATTCACTTTTCTAGTTGCTAATCGAAAGAAACAATTAGAATTAACAAGTTAATCAAAAAGTAGATATATATTGATAACAAAATGTAGCTTTGATTTACAATTAACCTTGACGACTTTTTATACTTTGAAAACGATGGATGATAGCCTCGTTTGTAATGATTTCAAAAACATCTTTCTCTATAGACACAACCAAACATCATGTATTCATTGGTCACACAAACGATCATGAAGCCTACTCTTTACAATCTTCATAGCGGAAAATGCTCTCTCTACCGTGGCAATAGCAAAGGGTAAAATAAGGGCCAAAGTAAGAAAGCCTATAAACCGAGGAATATGTCATACCTCTTCGGGTCTCAACCCATTTTATGGGTGGAGATTTTATTTTGACTCGTTTTTTTCTCTAAGTACAAAATCTTTATATGAACTGGGGCAAAAATATATTTTAAAGTGAGGTCAAATTAGTAAAAATTGAATAAAAATTATACAGTACCTAACTCTATGAAAAATTGGCAGCTAGTGGGGTCGGCTTCCCTCTCTTGTCCTTGTGTTCCTATGTCCCTCCGTCTACAATGGTGAGTGAAAGACAGAAACGTCACCCTCTCCACCAATACAGATTCTTCCCGACTATAATTTCCTCCTCCTCTCCTCCCTCATCTTCCACAATTTCCTGAAAGGAGAGACTGTTGCTCGGCGAGTAGAAACTGGTTCTTGGCGAAAAGAAACTGGTTCTCGGCGTAAAGAAATCTGCTTCGACGATGAAAGTACCATCATCGATATCTTCTTCCAAGAGGCACGCACCTAGCGTCAAGTGTTCTGCAGTTGGTGTTGTTTTCTCTGGAGTAGAAACGTGATGCTGCTGAACAGAGGAGGTGATGATTTTTGGCTTGGGCCGTTTGTTTCGTGATCTTGAAGGGCCATTAATGCAGCAGAGATTTGCACCCATTTGACTATAAATCAGATCATGAATCATTCAACGGGAAGATAAATGATGAAGAATTAGGTAAGAAGAGAAAGGGTTTCTCATGAAAACCTTACATTTCCTGAGGAGGTTCTATCCTGTGGAGACCCGCTTCAACTGTACTTTAACTTTACCCGGGTATTGACTAAAAAAAAATCACTGATTTAGCTTGGTGGACTGGATATGCCCGACTTATCTATTTATCCGGTAAACTACTAGGGGCTCAAGTAATCTGGGCCAAATTACTTGTAACCTAAGCCAGAGCGATGAACCTAGTTGCGGTTGCTCATTTTTTATCGGAGAAGCCTATGTATGAACAAGGATTCTATGTGTTGTTTGAGGATTATAAAGGATCCTTTAGACGGAGAAACCAAGAGGAAGAATAAACCGCGACAATAGGTAAGTTCTTGTGAATTTGTTTTTTTAATTAAGCGATCTTATCCTAAATCATATAATATGATCACAGATAACGGAAAAGAGTTATCTCTCATCTAAAACTAATAGACTTATTTGGACTTGACCGTCTATTTTCACTTTTGGGGGCCACCAAGGATCCTATGGGCTCGTTTGGTATGACGTCTTGTTATCTTAATTATTATAATTCGGGAAATCTGGACACCATTAATTGAAATAATATAAATTAATAAGATGTCGTATCAAACAGGCTTGCTAGTATGACGACTTTTCATGAGGAGAGCTCTTGGACTTCCAAGTAGCATCAATTAATTGGTCCTTTATTAGAATTTTAAAGTGAATCTTGAGAACTAATCGCTTAATTTGTAGTTTAGGCCCCGTTCCAGAAATCTTCTTAAAAAATAAGCAGCTTATTTAACATTTTCAAACTTAAAAATAAGGTAAATGAAAAATAATTTTAAAATTTTTTTTTCCACCGTCTTAAAGATTTTGATGAGATCTATTAAACAAGATCCATATTGGTAGGAAAATTATTTGCGTAAACATATTATTTTTGAGTTTGAAATTGCCTTCTTAAAAAATAAGTTCTTATTTTACGTTGCGGAACGGGGTAAATCAGTTTAACAACACGGAAGATTAGGATTTGAAAATATTTCTTACCTCATTAAATTTGATGTTTGCAATCTATACTGAAAACCAAGTTAGAATATTTTAATTTGTTAGTCTCTTCACCCACCAAATTTGTCATTTCTCATCTATTCTCACTACTTTTGAAGTTATACATGCAGAAGAAGGCAAAGATTTATTATTTCAAGTTTGAAGAAAATATGTACATGTGTGGGGGGCTGATTTTTCGTTGACCGTCTTGACTCGTCTGAACTGGAAAATATGGCGTCGTACTTTTGGTACCTGCAGAACCGGAGGGGGTTGTTCCTCCGGGAATAAGCTCCAACGAACAAGTCAGTAAGAGGAGCTGGACGAGAAGAGGTTTGGTAAGAAATTTGCTTGTGAGGGAAGATTAGTGTTTAGAAGTCTGAACCTTTACCTTGGAGGTGGTCCTTGTCTATTTATAGGCAAGGATGAAGAGAGAGTGTGGAACAGGCTGTCCCTGCTACCCATGTGCTTGGTTACGCTCGGATGACGTCACGAGTCAGAGACATTAATTGACTGCCGCCTGTTAGGAATTGGGGAGCCGCCTAGTCAGAGTGAGAGGGGTCACATCAATCGGAGATGTCACTTCGCCTGTCAAAGAAGCTCTCCCAAGTATCCTTAGAATTTTTTAGAAGGTTCTGGAATGGCGGTTTCCGAACGACGCCATCATGGCTGAAGAAACGGCCAGCAAAGGATAAAAAATTTTACCGAACGAGTTAAGTTATCCGAACAAAACTAATATAACATCCTTCAGAGATACATCGTAGCTTGGCTAGGCCCTTTGGTTCCTTTTGTCCTTCGGATAATACGTATAAATGACGTATCTGGGTTCCTTTGGGAACAGATGAACTGAGACAACTATTTACTCAAGAATAACACAGTGCGTCCCTTGTGACCCACCTGAACCTTTTGAACCTTCGGATATTTCACTCCACTACAACATGAAACTATAGATTTTGGGCTAAATTAAAATTGCGAAGTTGTTGAAGGGGTCAAAGCGCCAATCTCTATGTAGTACTCTCCCTCCTCATTCTTTAGTCCCTTTTGGAGATTCCAACTATATAAGGGAATACAATCATTACATTTTTAAAATTTTAATTTTCTCATTTACCCTTCAATCATTACCTTTTCTTACATTTTTGTACTATGAATTTAAAAAATGGAAGGATAAAAGAGGAAATCCATTATATATTACTCATTTAGTTTTGAAATGGGACAATTTTTTTGGACGAAAAAAGTGCTAATTAGGACCAAAGAATGGGGATGGAGAGAATAGTATGTACCAAAATATTCCTCCCCTCTGGTAATATGAATACGAAAAGTCTGTCTATAGATCACAATATGGGGCCTACTACCGATCCCACAAAAACGCTCGAGTCGTTCATTAAATTTAAATACTTTTCAAGTGGCATCCTGAAAAATCAACTCAATCCAATAATTTCAAGTGTTAAAATCCAATCTTCTAATTTTTTCATTCAGATTTTAGACCCAAAAATCTAAATGAAAAAGTTAAAAGATTGATTCGAGATCTTACAGTTGTTGAATTGAGCTAATTTTTCACGAGAGTGCTCATAAAAATATTTTAAATTTAATAAATCACCCAAACTATTTGTGTGGAAGCCATAATGAGCCCCACATTGTGATCTACGTAGAATCTGTGTATATATCATTTGTGTGGATAGTCGGGTCCGAATGAATAATGGACGCGAATCTTTTTTGGGAAAATGACGGCCAATGACGTGTTTTGATAATTAATACCTGCTAAGGACATGCTGAGAATATTTTTTAATATTGAAAATGTCATTGGCGGATATTAATTATTAAAACACATCATGCGCTGTCATTTAATTTTTCCCATTTTTTGTGTGTGAAGAGTCCATGGAATGCGTGGGCTGGGCCTTATACTTATATAGGCCGATCCATAAACTTAGTTGTAGAATTATGGCCCAATAATAACCAGCATTTAACGGCCCGGAACCTGACCCGTGTGCACCAATTGACCCAGGTGAGTACAAAGTAAGACGAAACAAAAAAATAAAATAAAATTACTCCAGAAAAATACTACTACCAAGTAAGAAATTAGAAACAATTATAAGAAGTGTGAGAAATCCATAGCCTCCTCATTCTGAAAAACAGCCTATTTCCTCTTTTATAATTCATGTATGGTTTATTTAAACTCGCGTGGCTTAATTTGCTGGTTATTTTAATCCTTTTTAAGCATTTTTAGTAGCCAAAATTGGTTCGTTTATAATATGTTAGTTTATAATTGGTTTCAACAAGAGGGCCGGGGGCATCATCTTTTTCCCTTTCCCTTGGGTTTTCCGTAAATCTTTTCCATTCTGCTTGTTTAGCGGCTTCCATTGAGGGTATGTTTGAAATAGGACCAGGCGATGTATTTTTTATTTTTTTTCTTGGAAATAGAGTTGGATATTATTCATAGGAAAAAGGGTCCGAAGACCTGACATTGGCAATAGCAAGGCTGGCGAGGGATAGAAACACCAACCACACACCCCCCCCCCCCCCCCCCCCCCCCCCCGGCTCTAACCTAGCACCTAATAGGAATTGTTTAGCCAACGAATAGGGTACCCTATGGCAAGAGCGATAACATGTTTAAAAACACAAGAGGAAAATAAAGGAAGAAGCCAGATCAAAAAATAAATAAATAAATAAAGGAAGAAGCTCTAGACAATCCGAAAGGATAGAGTTATAATCGAAGAATGATTTTCCTGTTTTAGTAAGTGCTTGAACAACTTGAACTGAATCACCTTCAATAATAATACATGAGAAACCCTTATTCGCAGTGATAATCAGAGCTTTTAGAAAACCAAATGCTTCAGCAGTTCTCGGGAAGAATAAACCATGAAAAGGAATGGATACCATTCCCAAGATAAGGCCAAAGTGATCACGTGCCACACTACCAACACCATCAAGACCACTGTTCCTGCCTATAGCGCCATCAACATTGAGTTTTATTACCCCAGCAGGTGGCAAATGCCACATTGGGGAAGGCACGGAGGCAGGAGCTCTTGAGGTACCACGGTTAGAAACATTCGCTGCCTTAAATTCAGAACAAATTGCAACAGATTTTTCCAAAATACTATTACTATCCTAGCCATGGCCTTCAAAATGCATATCATTCCAAGTCTTTCACATCAACTTTTTCCTCCACTTTCCCTACTTACCCATCATCATTACACTTTTAATTACTCACTAACTTTTCAAAATGAAATATACTTTTAGGGACAAAATAGATAATGCACCAACTTTTACCCAATAACTTTACAAAATGGACACTTATTAAGGGACAACCCAAAATGGAATACTGGGCATTAAATAAGGGACGAAGGAAGTAATGAAGATTTCTCATGATTAACCATTTGCCTAGAAGCCTCTTCATATTTTTGTAAGATTTCTTCAATAGCGTGGCAACCTGAAACAGTAGCTTCCCAAAAAAGGACTGAGTCATCATCGAAAAAAAGGTGAGAAATGGAAGGGCAATGTCTTCCCACCTTGATGTCAAATAAATTTCCATCCCGGATTGCCTCTTGAATAAGAAAGTGAAATCCTTCCGCGCACAGGATAAAAAGATAGGGAGACAGTGGGCATCCCTGTCTGAGACCTCTAGAAGAAGTGAGATTGTCACCCTTCTCCCCATTGATAACCGTAGCAAAGGAAGCTGTAATGACGCAAGACATAACCCATCGAATCCACTGCTCATCAAAGCCGAATTTGCGAAGCACTACCTCTAAATAGGTCCACTCAATCCAGTGAAATGCCTTAGCCATATCCAGCTTCAAAGCAACCCAACCTTTCCATCCATTACGTCTATTTTTAAGGGAATGCATCAACTCATGAACAATAAGAATACTGTCCGAAATTTACAGACCATCGACAAAGGCATTTTGGTTTTTTGAGATTATGTGGGGAAGTACAGGCTTAAGGGAATTGGCTAGGATTTTGGTGATGATTTTATAGAAGACGTTGTAGAGGCTAATTGGTCGGAATTGACCTGGTTTAGTAGGGCAATTAACTTTGGCGATGAGGGTGATAAGAGTTTGGTTAAAACCTCGTAGTAGGTGAGATGTATGGAAAAAGCTTTTAACCACAGCTGTAACATCTTTCCCCATAGGCCAATAAGTTTGAAAGAATAATGGCATCACACCATCTACACCAAGCGCTTTAGTAGGTCCCATATCATCAAGAGCATATTTAACTTCCAAATTCGTGACGGAACGAGTAAGAGATTGGTTCATGGCATTAGTGATTTATTGGGGGATACCATTAACTGTATACTTTATATTAAGGTTAGAACCAACAGTAAAAATACCAACGAAAAAATGTTGGAACACTGCTTGTACTTCATGAGAATCCTCAGTCCACATGCCATTGCTATTCTCAATACCAGATATGCGATTAAAAGAACGCCACTACATCACAGAAGCATGAAAAAACCGTGTATTTTTATCCTCATGTTGCAGCCAAACCACTATGGATTTTTGCTTCCAGAATAGTTCTTCTTTGTCCCATTCCTCTTTCAATCGTCGCTTGAGGTTCTGAACCATGTCTGGTGGAGGACAAGCCCTTGAGTTGCTTAGAGCAAAAATTTTTACCTTTAATTCCTCAATTTCTCCCCCAAATTCAACCGTTTTGGTAATTAAGGAAAGCAAAAATTAGGTTTTTCTTTTTTGTTTCTTTTTCTAATTACATGGCTACTATTTTAACAAAGAGTAATCCAACTTGCTTTTTCTTCGTTTGGGTTGACTAGAGGCGGCTTGGTGGTGATCGGAGGCGGATGATCGGCGGTTCGGGTATGGCTGCTGTCTGATTGTTGTGCGCTAGTGTGCGGGGGGTTGAAAATTTGCATCATTAGGGTTTGTTTTGGGTTTTATGGACTGTGCTTGGCCCACTTTGGTGGATTAGGTTCATTTATTTGTGTTTAATTGTAATATTTGGGCTTTTTAAGTCATCTGGTGTTTTTGAGCTTCATTTGTAACATCTGGGCTTTGAAGCCTTTAAGCTAGTGTTTTGGGCTTTGCCCTTTGGAGTGTATGGGCTTGTCCCATCTGGCTGCACTTTTCAACCTTGGTTGGAAATCCCTTTCCCTATCCTTAATAAAATTTACTTTTGTCGATAAAAAAGATAGTATTAATCCAACCTGATAAAGCTAGAGATATAGAGAAAAAAATTAATAAATATTACTAAAAAAAGAGAAAGAGATTTGGTAAGGAAAGGAAGAATATAATTAGTTTTCTATTCTTTTTCTTTTTTGTTTCTTTTTGAGTCACATGGCTACTATTTTAAAATAAAAAAAATTCGATAGCGATAAATGTTACTCTCATTTGTATGCCTTGACATTTTCAAAGAAAACGCTCTATTTATAGGTATTTTCAAAGAAAACTGCTCTATTTACCATTTTAACAAAAAATAATTCGATAGCTATAAATGTTACTTTCATTTGTATGCAGACATTTTCAAAGAAAATTGCTCCTTTTATGGGCATCTAAATGAGAGCAACATTTATAGCTACTGAATCATTTTTCGTTAAAATAGTAGCCATGTGATTAGAAAAATAAAAAAGAAACGAATTATGCTTTCCTTACTAAATCTCTCTCTCCTTTTTTTTCCATAATATTTGCTTTTCCTCTTTGTCTCTATCTTTATCAAGTTGGAGAGAGGGGAAGCAAATGTTATGGAAAAATCAAGTTAGAGAGAAGGGACGCAAATGTTATGGGAGAGAGAGAGAGAGAGAGAGAGAGAGAGAGAGAGAGAGAGAGAGAGAGAGAGAGAGAGAGAGATATTTGGTAAGGAAACTTAGGAAAACAATAATTTAGGTTTTTCTTTTTTGTTTCTTTTCTAATCAAATAACTACTATTTTAACAAAGAGTAATCCAACTTGATAAAGATAGAGATAGAGGGGAAAAATTAATAAGTATTACAACAAAAAAAAGGGACAAAGATATTTGGTAAGGAAAGCAATAATTAGGTTTTTCCTTTTTGTTCCTTTTCTAATCACCTGGCTCTAAGTATAGAGAGAGGAAGAAATGTTACCAAAAAAAAGGTGAGAGAGATTTGGTAAGGAAAACAATAATTAGGTTTTCTTTTTTAGAGATAAAAGAGAAAAGTTAATAAATATTACGAAAGAATGACAGAGATATTTGGTATGTTAAGCAATAATTAGGTTTTCCCTTTTTGTTCATTTTCTAATCACATAACTACTATTTTAATGAAGAGTAATCTAATAGATATAAATGTTACTCTCATTTGTATGCCTAGACATTTTCAAAAAATTGTATGCAGACATTTTCAAAGAAAATTGTTCTTTTTATGTGGGCATATAAATGAGAGCAACATTTATCACCATTGAATTATTTTTCGTTAAACTAGTAGCCGTGTGATTAGAAAAAAAAACTAATTATCCTTTTCTTACCAAATATAGTAGCCAGGTATAAGAGCATCCCCATTGTAATAAGCAAATGAGTGTGGATAAGCAAATTTAATAACAATGCTCAAAACAACACCCCACATTGTAATAAGCAAAGTTACAAGTCTTTTAGTAAATAATCAAATTCCACTCATTCTATAACCAAACTTAACAACTTTTACCAATAACCAAAACTCAATAACTAAACTCAAAACTCAAAAACACCCCACATCAGAATCGTTTTATCGAGACAAATAATTTGGTGTGGCCGAGTGCGTAATTAAAACTTGTTTGCGATTGGACAAATGTGCATTATGTATTGTGGGAGGTTTTTTTGGTTAGAGATGCAAACATAAATAATGTGGAGGTAGAGGTTGTTAAATTTGATTGTGGATTAAATGGATAATCAAATACTGACGTGAAACATTTTAGTTATTGATTTTGATTATTACCATTGCGGATGCTCTAATCCCGTCGTAAAGGAAGAAACTATCAGAGTGGTTCATCATCAAAAGAACATCCTTTATCTATACTAATTGGCCTTTTAATAAAAATGCAATGATCATAAATCTAGTTTGGAAAATAAAATAAAAAAGAAGAAATTAAAATCAACTAAAAGACCTAGAAAAAAAATTATAGCTGATCCAAAATAGATTCCAAACAGAGGAACTACGTTTATTTGTTACTCTTTAACTTGGTTTTTCATTCTCATGTCCAACGCTAAAGATAATTTTACATGCCAAGAGTGAGAGCTCCGCAACAACTAATTCAATTACTATATAATACACAATAATTCAAGAAATAACGTAATACATGAAAGAAATAAAGAAACTGCAGAAGACTCCTACACCCAAAAAAACCTAAGGTTCAACTCTTGCGTTCGGCTACCTGTCCATGATTTGAGCTGGGGTTCTCTAAGGATTCTTTATTACTCAGCTGCGGACGGGACTCTTATGCTACGGCAATGTGTTCTTGAGCCTGTTAGTCTAATGTGCTTTTCACAGTAACTCGTGTATTAAATTTGGTACTTTTGGTTCATTCATATTTAATTGTTTATTGTGATAAAATCTTTTGCATGTCTTCAGGGTATTGATAATGACAATGAATTGCTTGACTCTTGATTAAAAAAAATAAACCTCTTGCGTTTCGGCTAATTTTAACCCTACACATTAAACAGAATGCGTACAAGAATGGTCAACTAGCTAGCTAGATTAATCCTCGACATATACATAGTTTAAATTCGTTTGATGATCCGCATTATTACACCCGACAAGAGATGAGGAAGCGGGACCGATGTACAAAACCCTAAACATGGTCTCGATACATACAATTTCAAGGCAATGGACGTCAGTAAATTACACCTCTAGCTAATAATATGCTCGAGCACAAAGGCGTTTCTGCTCACGTACTACGAACAACAATTGTTAGGGTTCAATGTACCTGGACGCCTCATAGGGTTCGATGAACTTGGTCATCATATGGCCACAATCGGTATTACGTTTAAATCCCAAAGAAACTATGGGTATATGCCAAATACCAAATGCAAACCGCATCGTGTGGGACCCATCTTGGAGTTCTACATAAATGATCGGAGCTACTTAATTTATTTACAATGTATTTTTAAGGATTCTTGTAAGATAACCAGCTCAGTTAGATATCAGTACGGACATGATGAGTTCTTTACAAATTGGGACGGTTCGGATAATTTGTGTGGGATGCCAAGGTCTGTCTCATACAATGCATTGTGCAAATGTTGTTACCTCCGAGACTCATTGAATCCTCCTAATTATTCTTCCTTTGTACCTTTTTAAATGTCCATTACAGTTTTGTGTGTTATTTTCAATTAATTATATCTTTTAATTTATATTGCTAAAAATATGCAACATAGATCTGGGTTGTTATATTTTAATTATTTTTATATGACAATAATTTTAAAAACATGAAACATAATATATATCGAGTGATACTCCCTCCGTTCCAATTTAAGAGTCCCGCTTTGGGATTCTAAATTGTTAAGGAAGTATAATTATTACTTGCACAGATTTTAAACTTTCCAATTTTGCCCCTTATTTTTTGAATAGGTTTTGAAATGGAAACTGGTCTTTTCCAGGCGGCAAAGTGGGTAAAAGTCAGTTAAGTATTCAAAATTGAATAAGTACAACTCTCTCTCTCTCTCTCTCTCTCTCTCTCTCTCTCTCATACACAAACAACTTTTTGTCTTTTTTGAATAAGGGTAAAAAGGGAAAGTTGGACCCATTTTTGTGTTGACTTGTCAAATTGGACCTTCATTTTGGAATACCCAAAAAAGGAAAGATGGACTCTTATTTTGGAACGGAGGGAGTATAAAGTATTGAAAATAATATGCAGAAGCGTAATGGACACTTTAAAAGGGACACAGAGAGTAACAAAAATGATAGGGTTCATGACATCTGAACTTTGAAAGTGTCTAGGAAAGTAAATGAATGGTCCAGATCCACAATGCAACAAATCTGAATCATTCATTTACGTATTTTTATGGACACTTTTATGGTTCGAATGTTATAGATTGTACCAATCCTCTTAGGGAAAATTTCACTTACCTCCCCTGAGGTTTCTAACAATTAAAGATACCTCCCCTCAGGTTTCTAAAATTGCACTTACCTCCCCTCTGCTTTAGTTGTCGGCGGCAGATTCCCCCATCCTTTAGTTGACCGTTACTAAGGGTTTGTTTGATAACCTAAATTCAGCACTTAAAACTGAATCAATTAAGTAATAAGTGATTCAGTAGGTTTGATAACCACATTTTACATTACTTAACAAATTAAGTACTACTTAAAATATAGGCCAAAAAGTTGAAAAAAATTAAGTAGCTTTGAGCTACTTAATTCTGACTGAATTTCTGTGTACTTGCAATCAACCATCATACCATCACCACAACCACTCCCACCAACACGTCCACCACTCCACCACCACTACCACCACCTCCACTACCACCACTACTCCTCCACCACATCACCACCACTAGCTCCAGCACTCCACCACCACCACTTCCTCCACTACCACCACCACCAGCAGCTCCACCACTCCTCCACCACCACCATATCACTACCACCTGCTCCACCATTCCACCACCACCACCACCACTACTCGTACCACCACTTCACCACCTCCACCACTCCACAACCATCATCACCACTGCCACTCCACCACCACCACTCCACCACACCACACCACTCCTCCACGACCACCACTCCACCACCAGTACTACACCATCACTCTACCACCTCCACCACTACTTTACCATCACCACCTCCACCACTATTACCAGAAGTATATTGTGACCGTTAGGAAATTAAGAGAGAATTGAAACAAAATTAATTCATCCTTTTTTTTATTTCAGTACTTAATATATTTATCAAACAGCTTTTCAACTTAAAAGTTTCAGCATTCAGTTTCCAGTACTTAATTTTTCAGTTTTCAGTTTCAGTTTTCAGTTTTATCAAACAACCCCTAAGTATGACGGAAATTGCTGACATCATCAATTACATCTATGATACTTCCCATTTTACCCTTAAGTCAACAATTTTGCATTTACTTATAACTATCCATATCTTTATTTGTATTTACTTATAAATATCATGACATATTATATATAAATATATAGAGTTAGGTTCTGGTGAGGGATCCCTCATTTTTTTTAAAAATGAGGGACTCCTATTCCCGATTGAATTTCGATGATCCGAGCCGCTCAAAGTGATCAGAACGTGATTTTAAGGGTCCCCGTGAGAAATCAGCAAAAAAAAAAAGACCGGGAAGGGCTTCATCCGAGCAGTTTTCATTGAAAGGTTCAAAAAAAAACTGCTCGAATGAAGCCCTTCCCGGTCATTTTTTTTTGCTGATTTCTCGCGGGTACTCTTAAAATCACGTTCTGCACACATTGATCAGAAAATGAAAGTCCCTCATTTTAAAAAAATGAGGGATCCCTCACTTGAAAATTCCTCTAAATATATATATATATATATATATATATATATATATATATATATGTGTGTGTGTGTGTGTGTTAACTGAAATTCTTGTCCTAAATATTTTTTTCTTATATGCTAATTTAATGTTTAGCTAGTGAAAACAAGTTATAAATAATTAATTAATTCTCTAAACTAAATCAATTGTCTAGCTAATAAATATTAAAAAAATAGTTATAATGTTATCTTCTATGCTACATATCCATAAATACATTTGTATGTTAAACATGCATGTATAATTTTTTTTTAAAGCTTCAAAAAAATTCTGAGAATTTTTATTCAGCCACATACATACGAGGTATAAACACAAAAGAATTAGAGTCCCTTTATTTTTTTATGATACTTCACATTTTTTTGGCAAAGAATAAAAAAATCTCAAATATATAGCTCTATATTAAAATAATTATATTTTGCAACACTATACCGCCTTTTTTTACACTCCAAAAAAAATATGTTAAACATTTTTAGCCAAAAATTCCTTTTTCTCCCATCGAGTTTTTTTTCTTGAATTTTTGGAATTTCTAAGCCATATATTCATTGAATAATGAACCTTCAAACAATTTACATTAACATTGATAAAAAAAACTTCATTATGAAAATGAACTCAAAAAAATTATGCTAATTTTTTTTTTTTTTTTTTGCATATTGGCTAAAATAAACTATACTTTATAGATGAAGGACTTTACTATCAAGTTTTTAAAATTATACTTATCAATTAAATAATGTATATTAGTTCAATGTATTTTTTAAAATTTAAAATTCTAAGTGTTTTGGGTTACTTTACACACATCATAATTTATTTGAGTTACAACACTTTAGTTCAATATTCAATCAACTTTCTTTGGCTTGTATTAGAAAGGAAAAAATAGAAGTCAAAGCAATTACCAAAAAAAAAACTATTTTTTTCGGGGGAGGTATCTAATATTATTATAAACCTCAGGGGATGTAAATAAAGGGCTAGAAATGGAAATTCACACTTTCTTTTAATAGAAGTTAGCCGACAAGTCTGAAGGGGAGGTAAGTGCAATTTCAGAAACGTGAGGGGAGGTAAGTGAAATTTGCCCATCCTCTTAATTATAACTGCATCTATACGCAACGTCCGTTGACGTGGAAATTTCAAAGAAAGCTATGAGGGTGTTTGCCACGTGGAAAAGTATGGAGACACGTGGACTAATGGATGGATCGTGTGTCTTGACTCGGACGACCTTGCTATTGAACGCAGTCAATGCGAGTCTCTTTGAACGGCGTATAATAGTAGAATCCCCATCATGGTTTGCTGCTTCACTACACCGTTTAGTGCGGCCAATCCAGTCGTCCATCTTGGCCCGGAAGATTTGAATTTAATTCGAGCTCCTGCAAATTTTTAACTGTCTTTGTTCGGATGAAAATTTGAGCCGTCTATCGTCGAGATGGACGGCCTGACGAGTGTAATCACAACACACTGTGTTGTGGCACCCGTTAACGAACACCTTTTTTTTTTTTTTTTCAAACATTTGTGTCCATAACAATATTTCTCTATCATGTAATTATTGAATTGGTGGACATAATCAAATTATGCCTTTTAGTATTGTTTTAAATCAAACATTTGTTTTATACAATTTTGACTTCTTAATTTTTTTAATTCTCCTCTTTAAAAATCATTTCAAAATTCGTCGTTCTTTTCTCTTATTATGTTGATTTCTCTTGTCAGATAAATTCAAACAGGAACATTTTAGAAACAATTAAAAGTTTAAAAGAGTTTGTTACCACTAATTAAAGACCAAAAGCAAGGCAAGTTAAGCCAGTCTATTGTTTCCAAACGTCCCAAAAACACATTTGACGCCACAGTGTGTTTCCACTAAAAACCGAATATGCACCTAATTCGTGGGTAGATTCCATTTTATGTACCTCTTGAACTGATTAGCATATACTACTTTCTTTGGAACATCAATTAGCATATACTTTAGTATTCCAAAACAGTCCATAAATTGTTTAATTTCTATAACCAATGTGCTCGGGTCAGCTTACGCGCATCCCGACTATTAATGGGAGCAATCACTCCGCCCACACTTGCGGAAGACCTTATGAAAGTCATATCAAATTCTGTATGGATTAACTCCAAAAGAATTTATGACGCGAACTTACGAGGGAACGAACCCCTAAGTCCTTGACCAGCAGGCGAACGCCTTAGGGTTGCTCCTACGTGTATATATATACCCACATCATCATATGTCTATCTAACCCACATTAAACATAATGTCCTCTTCATGTGAACACCCTATCGCCATGACCACAACATGACTCCATCCGTCCCCATACAAAAACAAACTCTCTCTCTCCTCTCACTTCAATCATTTTCTCTCTCTCTCTCTCTCTTTCATTAAGTGCCAGAAAATATTACTGATTGTTTGGGACCAATTACGTACAATGGCCGATATTCGGGTGAGGTTCAAGAGGGTAGCCGAGGCGTTCGACGGCGTGGCGCGGGCCCGGCTGTGCGAGAGCAGCGGCAGCGAGCACTCGCCGGAGAACTACTCGTTGGATCTCTCCGACATCGTCGAGTCGTTTTTCGAGAGAGAAGGTCGAGAGGAGGGAGAGAACGGTGATGACAATGGTGGTGAGGTTGATTCGCTGGGAAACGAGACGAAGCGAGGCGAATGCGATGATCAGAAGGAAAACGATTGGCCGGAGTCGAAGGAATTGTTACGTGGTTTATTATTTGGAGGTGGTGATCAAGGTGATGATGATCAAGTGAAGGAGAGCGTTCGGGCCGAGGTCGAACGAGCTAGTCGGGTTGTTGGGGATGGTCCCGAGCGGCCGGGGTTCAAAAGGCGGGTGATGACTCGGTTACGTGCGAGAGGTTTTGACGCCGGTGAGTTCTCTTTAACTTTATAGGTCTCTCTCTTTCGTTTTCCTTCTTTAGCCGTTCTTCCTTCTCATTATTAGTAATTAAAAATGCTTTTTTCTTTCCCTTCAATGCGATAGTTTTATATCGCTATGGTTAGGATGCTTTCACTTTACAAAAAATATAAATATACATTTAGGTGTTTTACTAACTTAGGACGCTTTCAAGTTTCACTTTACAATCGAAGTCGTTCATTATAGATCTCAGACAATTTGAGCCGTTCACTTTACAATATGTATTTCATTACGTACATGTTAAATCAAATTAATCGGACATCAATACTTCATTCAATTAGGCATAGTTAAAATTATACAATAGTATGTGACTACCGCCATCTGATACACCGAACCACTTTACAACAACAAATTTTCACAAAGTCTACCACTAAGTATACGGATCTCCAAAAAATGTGTTGTTGTAAAGTGGTCCGGAGTACCACGTGGCGGTACTGCCAGACTGTTGGATTATTACCTCATAAGAGAAATTGGCATGATTAGTGTTTGACAGTTCATTTGATTTCTCCTTTTTCCATTATATTTCTCGGATATGCAAAATTTGCTCAATCTTTACTGAGTACGTAAGGGCACCGTAAGATAAAATCATAAACCATGTTCTGGATGAGCCCGGTGCCCTTCAGGAGCGTCATAGTTCCAATACCTGATTTTTTTGGTATGGATTAAAAACACATTGAACTGTCAAACTAAACAGCTTGGATTGTCAAGTGAAATCTTGATGGGTTCCGTTTTACATTACATTAGAGTCACAAAAGATGATATCACATGAGAAAATCTTGATGTAAGTTATGAATTTCTTGCCATTCGGCCATGGGTACGTAGGCTATGGCTGAAGACCATGCTGCGCCTCTAAATGCCCAAATTACTTTGTTAATGTACCATTCCATTCTTTCTCATCAGAGAGATAAATTACTAACAAATTAGTGTCAGTGTAAAGTTTTCAAAAATTTCTAACTTTTAATTTCCTCCACAGGTCTCTGCAAATCAAAGTGGGAGCGTAACGGCCGGGTCCCATCTGGGTCATACGAATACATCGACGTGAACGTCGCGGGCGGAACCCGCTACGTAATCGAGCTTTCCCTACCCGGAGAATTCACAATAGCTAGACCAACGCCAAAATACGCTTCACTACTACAAAACTTCCCCCCAATATTTGTGGGGAAAGTAGAAGACCTCAAGCAAATAGTGAGACTCATGTCCAATGAGATTAAAAGATCATTGAAAAGCGTGGACATGCACGTGCCCCCGTGGAGGCGCCACGTGTACATGCAGGCCAAGTGGTTCGGGTCATACAGGCGGACCACCAATGAGGTGGTGGAGAAAACGGGCTCGGGTTCGGATGCGGGGTCCGGGAAGAAGAGGTGGGTCGGGTTCGTGCCGGTGCCCGGGGTTTCTTATTGCTGCAGGGAAGGCTTTGGTGGGAAGGGTGGTGTAAAAATGGGGAAATTGGCTATGGAGTTTATTGGCAATGGTGCATGTGTTACTGTAAATAGGATAGTAGATTAGATGGTTTTCAATTTCTTGTTTTCTTTGGTTTGTTCTCTTGAAATGATTGGTGGGGAACCCACAGATGAAGGTGTGCTGCTGTGTTTTTGGATATTTTGTCTGAGATCAAATATATATGAATTTTTCTCTAGGGTGTGGCTTCGATTGGGAAAAATTTTCAGTGCCGGGTGAGTTTCATGTGGTGCCTTCTCGGCGCATCCGAGTCATCCATTGTGTTTTTGGACAATTTGAATTTGGAGAGAGGCGGTTCAAAAAAAAAATTTGGAGAGAGAGAAAAGGAAAGAGTAAATGTTGGGGTGAGAGGAGAGAGAGAGTTTCAATCCGAACCGTTCAAAAGTATATTGAACGGTCCAGGTGTGCCGAGCATGTTCCATGCACGTAGTATATACCCACCCAGAACCGAAAAATTTCTAGATTAATCGGATTGGCTAAAATCCTCAGAGATTGGAGTGGAATGCCAAATCTGAATCCTGAGAGATTACCGGCCAATTTTATATTTTGGGAATGCGCTCCCTGCTCTACAAGCAGTATCGCACGAGAAAATGATTATCTTAATGGACACAAGTTTAGTGAACTAAATTAATGCTCAGTATAATTAAGCCGAGATTAATTTATTTACGACGTCGGTGTAAACATTCAAATCAATTATATTACGTCACATCGTCATATTCTGTTAAGTGGGACTATTGTTTTGACGACGTAACGCAATGTAAATAATTTGAAGTAAATAAATGTTTATACCGCCGACGTATATAATTTATTCTCAATTAATCCTCATTTTAAGCAATCAACCAATAAGCTAATCATTGTCGAGGATGAGGTGGTTTTTTCTTCTTTTATACTCCAGTAGTTTTTTGGTTGAGAGAGAGAGAGAGAGAGAGAGCCAGCATTGCCAAGCAAATACGTACCTTGTATGTTGTGAATTCAGATTTATGTGAATAACGATGTAATTCCAGATTCACGATCTCATGTTTTAAATGGATTGATTAGTGGGGAAAAACAGAAGGGTTGATTGTTCTCAATTTTCAAAAAGATTGGAGTTACAACTAACACTTCTTGCTGATACTCCGTATTTGAAAGGACGCGAATTCTCTGCAATTGGACTGCAGAGAGTCCCTGCAATTACATCGTAGCTGTTCATCTTTGTAGTTACATTGTAGCTGTTCATTTTTTACAAGACTTAGTTTGCTTTGAATTTTGTGGGAGATTATAATGAAAGGAGTAAGTGAACAGAGATAGATAGAGAATTGAGAGTAACAATTAATTAGGGAAAAAATTTATTGAGGACAGTGAAGAGAGGAGTTGGTTCTAAGAACCCGAAGTGAATGGTCACAACGTTTTTTTTTAATTTTTTTATATAGGAATTTGAGTCCCGGTTTTCACGAACAATTTTGCACTAGAACTTAGATCCTTTTGTCAAGTTGTTTATCACAAAATTTTATTATTGGTAAAATGTTGTTAGTTTCGGTTATCCCAACACAAAATTTGGTTATTTATAAGGCGGTTGCTAAGTTTAATTATATCCTTGTAAATCATATTTTGCACAACCTTCTGACTTTCTAAATGACATTCCTCAACATATTTTCATGAAAATTGTTGTAATTTTGTCCTTATTTGTTGGTTAACATGGTTTTCCATGTTATTTTTTGGGCACTGCTATTTGCATCCACAAATTTCCAGAACGTAACCTGTTTTTATATGCCCATGAAATAAATTTGTGATTGCAAATAGCGGCGCCAGGTTACGTTCAGAAAATTTGTGGTTGCAAATAGCGGCGCCTGTCGGGAATTACCATTTTCTCAAATTGCGGTCCATGGAGCCCATTTGGAATCGGATAACACAATAGTTACAACTGCGTGTGAAGGGCCGTATTTAGGTTGGACTCATTACTCCAGGGTAATTGTATGTTGGGTCCAGTCATTATGTAAACAAGTTATTTCAGATGCCTACCAAGTGTTTGATAAATTGTGTAAAAGAGCTATTATGTTTCTATCCTTTTGGCTTAGCCTGGTCCTGAAAGGATTAGCGTAGAAGTGCTTCTGTGGTGGTGCTTGTCTGGTGGAGTTTGTTCGGTGATGATATTTAGTTTAGGATCTTTTTCTGAATTTAGTTAGTTTTTTTTTTTTTTCACGATCGGCAAAGGTAGTTTGCATTTAGTTGAGAGACGTATGAGTTGCCCTCTAACTGTTTGTTTAAATAACTCGCTCAAAACTTTGTACTTCCATTCATGAATCCTCTTCTCCTTACAGGGAAGGCTTGGAAAATGTGAGTAACAGTTGTGGTATGGAGCTCTAACTTGTGATGGGAGCCCAAGAGATCTAGCCAAATGGCGCTATGCAGTTGTGCTATGGTAAGGACCAACGGGATATCACTGTTTACCAAGATGGTGGTCTTTTTTTTTTTTTTGTGATTATTTATGTTTGGATCTTTGTTGTAATGGATTAGCTGAGCTCATTGCATCATACATCTCCTAGAGGATGTTAATATATTACTTTTCTAAGACTAATACTTTTTAATTTTGACTGCAAAATTGAAGCACAACAACTAAGCTGATTAAAATGATGGAACCTTCATTCCCTGTTATTTCAGTAGGAGTTCTTAATCAGCTTCTGCTTTTTATTGGGAAATCTGGGAAGATTGAGACGGAAGACCATGATGATGGTAAGTGAATTTTTTTGTCAGGCTTGGAAATTGGAGTCAACATTGTCATGTGGAGTGATACAGTTGCTATTCTGATACAACTTAGTTTTCCTTTTAATCTCTTGTTGTAGCTGCTACAGTCAATCTTATATAACAAGAGAAAAGAATAGCAGAATATTCAGAGGCATTCATACAATCATTCTACCACTATCCCCAGTCACACACCCACACTCACAATAAAGGTGGAACCCGCACACACTACACACCCAGTGGGTGTATGACCCACCCTTATTGTGAGTGTGGGTGTGGTGTTAGAATTATTGGCATTCATAAGTCCCCTTCCATTTTCATTGGTCAGATCTAGTACATGAGGATAAGGGCTTCTCAAAGTAGGAATTATAAAGTTTCTGCTCTTTCATCTTTCCTCTGCCAAAATTGGCATAGCCCTCATTGTTTATTCTAGTTGTTTAGCTTCTTCTTGTACAAGCTTATGCCTTTTTGATAAATGGTTCAGTTACCAAAAAAAATAAAGGTTGTATTTGGATCAAGGATAGGTAAGGAAATGGATATAGGAAAGTTATTAGGATTTAACGGCTCATGGCTATCCTTGAACATTTCTATTTTCTTTTCTTTTCCTGTAACCATATATCCTTGAAAGAAATACAGCCCAAGCGTGGCAATTTTTTACAGTCTGTTGAGCCAGTTTTATGTTATCAAATATACCAAATGTAAGTATACATATATATATATATATATATGTCTCATTATAATTCATTTCTTTTATATGCTTGTATGTAATGAAGTGTTTCACATTTTGACAGATTGCATCATGCCTCCTGGATCAAAAAAGAGTAGTGCATGCAACTCGACTGGCACAACGCATGAAACTGTAGCAGTACCAATTGATACAGCAGCTATAACACCTGCTTCGCAGATTGTGGCATCTACTCCTTTGAGTGTTGCATCTCCTTCTACCCGTGTGAGTGTTGCAGGTAAATGCATCTCCCTCTCTCTCTCTGCCTTCTTTGTTGTTCTTATAGAATTGAATGTAGGGAAAACCATGAGGTTCCACTCTCTACCTATATAATGGGCAAAAGAAGTTGTAACTTGTAACTTCTTAGGGACCTCTTTCTCCTCCCCTGTTTCGTGCTGCCTCTGAGGCTGTATTTGGGCAGCCAACGAAGAGTGCCAAAACTCGTTTAAAGTTGAACCAAGAAGGGGTGGTTCACCAAACCAAAAAATACCCACACAAGTTAAAATGACCCCTCTCTCCTCCACTGTTTTGGGGGTGCATACGTGTCCCCTCTTCAGATAAACTTGAGCCCCTGCAAAAATGACTGACTATTACCTTCTAGTACACAAAAGTAGAGTATGAGGAATAATTGCTTTTGTTGCAGAGTGAAATGAACTCTAGACTTTAGGATATGGCAATATATTGATTAGAAATACCAATATGCATTCGTATAGGTTCAGGGATCATTGTCTTAGAAGCAGATTGTATCTTTGATTGATGTTCTCATTTTTGCTTGTCGTTAATTTTTTTAGAATAGAGATTATGTTTTTTGACTGCGCTATTTATATTAACATATGTGATTTGTAGACATATTATTGTTAATAGATCAGGTAGTAGAGTTAAGGTAATATTTGAACACTCTACTACAAACTCCTAGAGCCGCCAATACCAAAAATGTTATGAAACTTGAAATTTTTTCATAAAAGTGAACGTGAAACTGAAATGAATGGCTTAGATTATACACACATTACATTATTGGTTAACAGATCAGCTAGTGGAGTTAAGGTAATTTCTAAACACTCTAGTATAAATTCCTAGAGCTGCCACTTCTGAAAATTTTATGAAACAGGAAAATTTTCCATGAAAGTGAACATGAAACTGAAATGAATGGCTCAGGCTTAGATTCACAATTCTGAGCCATTTATTTCCTTTTCAAGTTCAATTTGATAGAAAATTTTCATGTTTCCTATCAATCCTCTATTTGTTCACCCAACGAACAAAAATAGCAAGTGGTCAAAACATTATTTTTAATTTTTGAAAATTACTCTAAGAAACCTGACTACCGTAAATCATTTTCTATCAAACGTGCATTCTCATAATTTGAGCATGTGCATGCTGTGACAAAGGTAATAACATCTTCTTACCAGCCCAAACGGTCTAGAAGTCTGCTGTGATTAAAGCATAACATGTCTTGCTGTGACGGCCCGTTTGTCGGGCAAATAAATTTTTTGGATAGATAAGAAAGAAGAGTAGATAAGAGATGATTATGTAATACGGGAGAATTTGTTAAGGAGGGGAATTTTCTAAAGGATTATTCTAACCTCTGCCCAAATGGTGTAGGATAATAGGTAAAAGTTGCATTGATATTCGAGAAATTAAGGTGTATTGATTTTTGTGAAAGTGTATTAATATTCATGAGTTGTGCATTGATACCCGAACTTGTTTGAAATTATTGGCGTATTATCCTTTGCTAGAAAATCCATAAAACAACCACACCTCTACACTTTAAAAAAAAAAAAAAAAAAATCATGCCATAATCGCCCCACAAAATAATCACGAGTATTTGCTGATATGTTGTTTCGACAGTGTTGTTGACTTGTTGGAGAAATTTTTCAGTGCGGAGCGGGTACCACGTAGTGTCCGCTCGGTGCATCCAGGCTATCCATTTCGGTTTTGAACGGCTCGAATTTGGAGAAAAAAAGATTGTTTCAATCTGGCCCATCCAATATACTTTTGAACGGCTCAGATATGCCAGCTTAGACACCATGTCAGCCAGGTGACGCGGTTACCCACCCGGCACTGAAAAATTTCTCTTGGAGTAGATTTGCGCAACTGTTGGCACTTTTCTTGAGAAGCGAGAGAAAAGAACTCCCACACAAGTTGGCATAAAAAGGTTGCCTGGTGCATGCCTTAGGCGAAATAAGGGCGTGGCGTGCCAAGAGTTATATTGCTCCTAGCCTCCTAGTGCAGCAGATGGTGTAAAATGCGCCTGATTTGAAAACCTCTTTCAGGCATGGTGTGAATGTGTGATACTCATGAAAAGTATGCGACTGGTTCGGATGGCCTCTGTAATCATTCTTCATGCCATAACACAAAATAATATTTCATAGACGGAAAATATTCACACACTAACACTCTACCCATCTGTTTATACCCGTTTTTGGTACCACGGATTGGGCTAGCGGTGAAAGACCATTTAATTAATTGTTTAATTAAATTGGGCCAAGCTTATAGGTTTACTGAATTAAAAGATTTGTTGGGCCGTGGTTTTGTGATATTCTTAGGCCCAATTATTTATACGTGCAAGAGGAAATGCGGCCCATAGGAGACGAAGCCAATTTGGATCAAAGAGGCAGAGCCCACAATCGAAGGAGAATAGATTGTTCTTTGAAGGCAGTTATTTGGGAAAATGACAGCTCGTGACGTGTTTTAATAATTAATAGTCGTCAAAGCTGAGAATATTTGTTAATGTTGAAAATATCCTTGGCGGGTATTAATTATCAAAAACACGTTTTTTGCCGTCATTTTCCCCAATCATTTTCCTCCAAGTTCAAGTCAAAGCAATTGCACGAAAAGAAGAAGTGGGGCGGTTATTAAAATCAACCCATGATCAAGTTCAATCTCTGCAAATTGCTCATAACTGCCGTAGAGGGGAGATAATTTAGGAACGTGAGACACTTGGCAGCTTGTGGTGAAGGCCGGAGGAACCATTCGGACCTGAATCAGCTTGGTATTTGCGTATAAATACTAGTTTCAACGAAGAAAAAAAGGATTCAGGACCAATTAAGCCCAACACTTCAAAAACTTTTCTACTTTTAGCAAAGTAGACATATCCGAATACCTTGTACTCAATCCCATTTAACTTACTTCTTCAAGTAATTTGGATTTTACTTTTCCATTGTACTCAACTTTGTTATTCCGACATAATAAAGTTTACGTTTTACGTCTCATTTCTTATAAGACTAGGAAATTCTAAATCCACAACCGTGTGGCAAATCATGAACCAACTTGTGATCTTTACCCTTTGGATCACACGCAATCACTCTGAGTTAGAAGTCAAGATTCACGGGAATCACCAGCCAAAGTTAGGTGCTACAAATCTTGGCACACACGCACTTTACCAATCAACACTTGCAATCGCATTCGCGCCTTGCACGGTGTACATGTGTCAAAAATGAGAGTTTTCACCATCATATAAGCCTAGCACATATTCACACACTAACGATTATATATCCTTTTAGAAAAAAACAAATGTGTATATCTATCAACAAGTATAGATCTTCAAATTTAACAGGGAAGATGATACTGAAATGAAATTAAACCACTTGTGCATGCACTTATTTTACGTAAGTAAACGAAAATTTTTACGAACTCAACAAATTAACTTGCCCCCAGCCTAGTAGTCTCTTTTTACTAATGCTTATATATTGGGGGAGGTCTCCCTTCCCTCTCTATTTGCTTCCTTTTCCGGCGAGCTCCCGCCAGCCAATATGCGCCGCTGGATGTTGCCGGTTCTAGCCTATCGACGTTGCGGCGCTCATCGGGTGGAGGCAGGGACGGATTCAAAAGGGGCACGTGCCTAGCCCCAGTCGAAATTAAAATATCTTTTTATATATTTTGTACAAATTAGCATAATTATGAAAGTGTGCTGATATATAAACATACACACTTACATATATCTTGAAAATACACTTATAGAATTAGTATTATGCATGAATTTCATCATATGATGCATTTATGTTTGTTGCTTTAAGAGCTGTCTGTCTATTTGAAAATATTCTTTTTTGATTCTCTTTATTTTTAACCGTCTGGAAGAAATTTTTAAAATAATATCATTAACAAAACTGGCTCGATCATTCCAAAACTTGTCGATGTTCATTTAAAATATATTTTAAAATTTGGGCCTGAGACTTTGTGCTCATTTTTACCTAATTTAATTTAAAGTACGCGTTATAAACTTTTGTAGTTAGTAATGCATGCTTTAACAAGTACCCCCACTAGGCAGTATTTCTGAATCCGTCCCTGGGTGGAGGCATTTCATGGTGGGGTGTTCGCTGGTTCACCGAGCTCGGTTCTTCTTCAATGGGTCGAGGCTCCAATCGGGTGGCTGCTGGTTTTGGTGATCCGCTGGTTGGTGATGCATGTGGTCCGACGGCGTGGTGCCTACAGTTGGAGGAGTTTCGTTGTGGTGGTGGCTTGGCGGCTTTGGTTGATCGGAGGGTTAGGGTGGCTGCTGGTTTCAATAGGGTTAGTTTTGTTTTATTAGTTTTTGGACTTGGCCCAATAGAGTTCTGGCTCTTTAGGTGCGGTTTGTTCCATTAAGTGTTTTTTTGGTTGGCTTCTTGCCAATTTTGGATTTGGGTCATAGATTTTTGGGCACATGATTGTTCTTAATTACTTTGAGAAATTCCTAGCCGATCCTATTTTTTTAGTTTGGGTTCCATTTTGACCTCCTTTTCTAAGTGTTATCTCATCCAAACCATTTTTAAAAATGCTTTTACAATTTTGCCATTTTACAGAATTTTTGTTTTGTCTTTTTACAAAATTCTTGTATGTGTGAATTCTTGGAGGGTGTGAATTGACACCCCAAGAATTTACTCCCATTTGCAGAATTCACAACCCAAAATAGCCCAGTCTACAAATTCACACCTCCAAAATTTGTACACCTTTTTAGAATTCATACCCTTTTGCAAATTTTGTCTTTTTGAAAATGTGAATTCTACTTTTTGGGACATGTGAATTTTGCATTTGGGACAGAATTCACATATGTTTAAAAGCTTACAAAATTTGTAATTCAAGCAAAAGCATAATATTCAAATTAAAAAACAAATTAAGTTTGAAAAAGAAACAAAAGGAATTTACGAGAATGAGAACTCAAATGGAAAAAACTTTTAAAAGGCACTACTGTACAAGGTAAGGGGAAAAAAAAAAGACACCAGACTTAACAAAAATTTATAATCAAGTTCTCATCGGTGAACTGAAGCATTTTGTGTGGAAGTGTGTTCATAGAATTCTTCCAATCAGGGAGAACTTGTATCATAGGAGAGTTATGAAAGAAATGTTATGTGTTAATTGTGAGAGTGATTGTGAATCTTTCCCTCATGTTTTTTCTCAATGCCGGTTTGTTCAGATTATGTGGCAAACGTCGCCGATTGGTTGTGCTCCGGTCCCATCGAAGTAGGAATCAATTACGTTGGCGATATTTATACGTTTGGAATCTATTTAATGCGTTCGTGTTTACATCCTAAAATATGCCACCCAATGAGAAAATTACACGTGGCACCAAATAACGCGTTGACCAATCAGAACATGTCTCAATTGACCCAAGATGCAGGGGATTACGGGGTTTAATGATGATGTTATTTTAGTACTAAACGGTATCGTTTTGATTGGAACCGACGACGTTTTGTTATCAAATAGGGATGATTTTTAGAAGTGTTGAGTTTAACCATTGATTAATCTTAAGGATCATCGAACGGTGCCACTACTGCCTTGATTTATAACGGAAGACGCGATTGCAGGGAATCATTTAGGCCAGTCGTGTGACATTAACCCATATTACATAAAAACAGGAGTACCATGATCCAGGAAGCAGCCACGAACACCATTATCAAGCACGAAGAGAGAGAAGAGTTTTGGCAATATCAA